>BQNB010026091.1:0-58956 GCA_026074375.1 Tanacetum coccineum
TAGTAGAACTAGGAAAATCACAACATCCTCTAAATAATTCCTTAGACTCTGCGTGTAAGTACACCAAACAAATTTAGAAGTTGCTTATTATAATCAGACAATCCTGCCTTAGCATCAACAATTCAAGTGATAAATTAGTGGCTGTCACCCCAAAGAGTAAGGACAAAAGAGTTAGATTCACTAAGCCAGTCACATCCTCAGGAAACATAAAAACAACATCTTCATCAAACCTAGTGTCTAACAAAATTGCGTTGTCTTCTACAGGAATAAGACCATCTATTAGTGCTAGCGGATCACAGCCTTTAGGCAATACCAAGAAAAATAAGATTCAGTGACCATCAAGTAGTACTCTGAAGAATAAAGTAGAAGCCCACCCTAGGACTATTAAATCTAGTTTGAAAAATAAGAATAGTGTTATTGAACCTAAAGGAACTAAAAATGTGTAGCATTCCAAGGTTAATGCGAATTCTGAACTTTTATGTGTTAAGTGTAATGGTTGCATGCTTTGGATAATCATGATTTGTGTGTTCTTGATTTTATCAATAATGTAAATACTAGTGTAAAATCTAAATCTGTTAAGAAAAGTTCAAAGAGAAAAGTTTGGAAGCCAACAGGAAAGGTGTTTATAAATATTGGATACATTTGGAGACCTACTGGCGAGACCTTCACTATAGTAGGAAATGCCTGCCCTTTAAATAGGATTACAACAACTACTGAAGTGCCCCTTAGGAAACCAAATGCTCTAGAAAATGAAACACCTAAGCCCGTCGTAACATTGGTTTACTCAAGGAAACCTAGGAAATCTAAAACTAATGTTCTTGTTAGCAAATCTAAGGTTTTTAAATCTGTATATGCTAACAATAAGGAACCCAATACATCTTGGGGATCCATAGTTTCCAATGTTCCATCTTCCTCTCTTGATGAATGCAGGTTGTCCAAATTGTTCTCTGGTATTTGGACTCTAACTGCTCCAAGCATATGACCGGAGATCGCTCTCAGCTCACCAATTTTGTTAATAAATTTTTGGGTACAGTCAAATTTGGAAATGATCACGTGGCAAAGATATTAGGATACGGTAACTATCAGATTGGGAATGTTATGATATCAAGGGTTTACTACGTAGAAGGACTTGGACATAACTTATTCTCCGTTGGGTAATTCTGTGATTCGAACCTTGAAGTTGCTTTTCGACAACACACCTGCTTCATTCGTAATCTAGAAGGTGTCGATCTCTTGACCGGATCTCGAGGAAACAATCTATATACTCTGTCTCTTGGAGATATGATGGCGTCCTCTCCTATATGTCTCTTGTCAAAGGCCTCAAAGACTAAGTCCTGGCTATGGCACCGACGTCTATCTCATCTGAACTTTGGTGCAATCAACCATTTAGCTAGACATGGTCTTGTTTGAGGTCTTCCTAAGCTAATGTTTGAAAAGGACCATCTGTGTTCTGCATGTGCAATGAGCAAAAGAAAGAACAAACCCCGCAAACCTAAATTTGAAGACACTAACCAAGAAAAACTCTATCTTTTGCACATGGATCTTTGTGGACCAATGAGTGTTGCAAGTGTTAATGGAAAGAAGTACATCCTCCTCATTGTCGATGATTACTCTCGGTTTACATAGGTTAAATTCTTAAGGTCAAAAGATGAAACTCTAGATTTTATAATCAAGTTTCTCAAAATGATCCAAGTACGACTTAAAGTGCCTGTCCGAAGAATTAAAAAAGATAATGGAACTGAATTTGTTAATCAAACCTTGCGTGAATATTATGAGAAGGTTGGCATCTCTCATGAAACATCTGTTGCTCGCTCTCCACAGCAAAATAGCGTCGTTGAAAGACGTAATCATACGCTAATTGAGGCTGCCCGCACAATGTTGATTTATGCAAAAGCTCTGTTATTCTTATGGGCAGAAGCTGTTGCTACCGCATGTTACACCCAAAATCGTTCCATCGTACGGGTCTTCATCATGGAAAAAAACATCAGTATGAGCCTTTTAATGGACAAACTCCCTGATTATCATTTTTCCATGTATTTTGGTGCACTTGCTATTCGACATAATGATTAAGTGATAATTTGGGTAGTTACACCGAAGGATGATATTGGTAATTTATTGGTTATGCACCCACTTAAGAAGCATTTCGAATTTACAACCGAGTACAGAGGAATCATTGAAAGACAATTTCATGTAGACTTGATGATGCTGATGCGATGGCTTCTGAACAACAGTAGTTCTGAACGCGCACTTCTTGAATACTCCTGCAACTATCAGTTCGGGACTCGTGCCAACCCTCCTCCTTTTAATCACTGTTTTGTAACCACCTCAAGATCTGATTGGCGATATATTGTTTCAACCAGCTGTTGTGATGAATTACTCACTCCTCCACCAAGTGTTGATCTCCTAGCCCTAAAGTCATTGCTCCAATTGATGAAGTAGTTGCTCCAGTTCTCGCTGTATCAACGGTTCACTTCCTCAACAACAGTTGACCAAGATGCCATCACCATGTAACTCTTAAACACACCAAAGCTTAAACCTCCTGTCATTCCTAACGATGATTAAAGAAGGCAATTCTGATATTGAAGTATGCAAATTATGGGTAATGATCCGTACTTTGGTATCCCAATTTCTAGAAGTTCTTCTGATCAATCTTCATCAACGGATTCATATCATACAATTGTGCTTCCTGATAACCAAATTTTGATATAATAGCAAAATGGACCAAGGATCGTCCATCTTAGAAACATAATTGGTGAAACTCGCTAGACCCAGTTTCACCACAAGGCTACAATACATGAGCAAGCTCTTTTTTGTTCTACGATGCTTTCCTCTGCTGCTGTTGAACTAATACATATAAGATGCTTTGGACTCACTCTTGCTAGATCGAAGCAAAGCAAGAAGAGGCTCAATGAGTTCAAACGCTTAAGTATGGGAGCTCTACCCGACCAGACAAAGTTATTGTTATTACTTTGAATGTGGATCTACAATAGTGAAGCAGACGAATGGGAGGTATCTAACAGAGAACAAGGCTTCGAGTAGTGGCTCGTGGTACCGTCAAGAAGAGGAATTGATTTGAAGAGTATTGTCTTGCTGTCGGTTGCAAGATTAGAAGGTATAAGGATTTTCTGCGTTTACGCCTCACTAAACCATGGTGTTACCAAATGGGATGTCAAGACTGCGTTTCTGAGAATGGTAATTTACAGGAAGAGGTTTAATGTAAGCCAGCCGGATGGTTGTGGATCCAGATAACCCAATCCTGTGTATAAGCTAATTAAAGCTCTTTATGGTTGAAACAAGCTCCATGCGCGTGTATGACATAGTTGTCTTCGTTCCTGATTCAAGTCTTCTCCAAAGATTTTACTTCTGGTACCAAGTTATATGTCGATGATATTATCTTTTCTGCATTACACCTGAACTTTGTTATCGATTTGCTAAAATCATGTGTTCAAAATTTAAGATGTCAATGATGGGCAAAATTTCATTTTTCTTAGGACTACAAATTTTCATAAAATCCTAGATGCATCTTAGATTAACAGGTCAAAATATGCCTTGAATCTTTAAAGAAATACATTTTTGATATGTGACCAATGGATACTTCCCATAGTGGAGAAATCCAAACTGGATGAGGATAAAGAAGGGAAAGCAGTTGATCCATCACACTATCATGGCTGATTGGCACCCTCCTTTTTCTCACAGCCAGTAGACCCGACCTACAATTTTCTATATGCATGTGTGCCCGGTATAAGGCTAGGCCTACTGAAAAACACTTACATGCAGTCAAAAAGATCTTTCGATATCTAAAAGGAACCGTCAATCGGGTGATATCCAGTACGGAAGCTGAATATATTGCTATGTCGGGATGTTGTGCTCAAATTCTTTGGATGTGATCACAGCTTACCGACTATGGCCTTGGATTCAATAAAAATTCCAATGTACTGTGATAACAAAAGCGCTATTGCCTTAAGCTGCAACAATGTTCAACATTCCAGGTCGAAGCATATAGACATCAGATTTTCACTTTATCAAGGAGCATGTTGAGAATGGGGTGATTGAACTTTACTTTGTCAATACGGAGTATCAACTGGCGGACATTTACAAAAAACCAAAACTCGTCCTTGCAGAGAAGATTGAATTTTTTATTTCAACAAGGCTAGGAATGCGGAGTTTTACGCCGGAGACTCTCAAACGATTGGCAGATGAAGTTGATGAATAGTGGTGGTACCTATTCAAATATCCTATATCATATGTATAAATATTATTCTTAAAATACCAAAGTTTTTCATTTTTTAAAATTTTTATAAAAACAAAAATACAAAAATATAAAATTCTTAAAACAAAGAAAAAAATTAAAAAAATGAGAATATAATAAAAAGAGGTAATAATGGCAGTTCTTCTGAAATCGATAACATTTACGGTCTTAGAAATGTCATTCAATAATGATACAAGGCTGTAAATGAAGTTCGAGCAGAAGTTCCAAATGTTCTCAAAACATGCCAAATGGCTTACTATTATTTCAGATAGTAACCCGCTTTTCATCCTGAGGAAGACATGTCGTCAAAAAGACAGTTGTTCCTAACAACGAGAATTTATTCTCGGGCATGGTCTACTAAATGACCATGCAAAGGCTTGTGATTACTTTGCATCACAACCTATGCTTCCTATATTACAAATTAATGTACGTGTCAGTGCATTTCTTTGTGAAAATAAGAGAAATCTTATTTAATACGGTGTTTGTTTTCACAATAAAAACATTGTTTCATCTGAAAATGCTTTTTCTAAGACATTTGACTTCTAAAAACATACAGACCACAACTCTTTAAATAGAAAAACGGGTCATTGTTTGAGGGGGGAGAAAATGTCAAAAATCTTTTTCAGAATGTCATGTGTTTAAAAGGAAAAAAGGTTTTTAAACAATAACGGACCATCACTTTTAGGAAAGTTAATTAAGTTTAGCTTACGTGTGCCTTATTTGTTACTTGTTTAAGCCTTTAGGGAATATTTTGCAACATTAAGTCTATAGGTATGATAGTTTAAACATTAGGGACTAATTTTGCTATTTGTTTAACTTGTATATGCCTTATAAAACTTATCTATGCAAAATAAAGGGTTATTGAAACTTTGAGGGGCAATTGTGTCAAAAAAATGTTTAATAACACCACTCGACCCCCTCGTCTCCTCTTTCACATAATCAAAACACACACTCAAAAACACAACACACACACTCGATCGCCATTCCTCAATCCACCACATCAAGCGTTTTTCAAACCAAAGGTATAACTAATAAATTGTTCTTCACGCTCCAAACCACTCATATCTCAAACGAATTACGTTTTCATTCGGTTTTGATCTTGATAAACCCTAACAGTCAAATTAGGGTTCTTCAAAATCAAAATTGGATAAAAACCTAAATTGAATGAGGGTTTTTGCTTACTTTGGAGTGTAGAACACCCATTTAAAGTAGTTTTGAATTTGGTTTTGATATGAATGTGTTCTTACGATGTATAAGTGCGAATGATATGTGTGAAAACACATATCTGTTATATATCAAAATAGGCCCTAAAAAAGACAAAATTGTGCTTTAAATGCTTGTATATTGCTTGTTTTGTCTTTGTGATTGTGTAGGTACGAATATTGAAAAAATCTCAAAAAAATGGTCAAAACCGGACAAACACGGACACGGGAACGGAATTTAGTGTGCAAAAGCTGGGAGAATGCTATCAAAGGTCAACCAAAGTCAACCACAAAAAGACAAAGCCCAAAATTTCCAAATCAGTCCCTCAAAGTTAAACAAATTTGCAAAAATAATCCCTAAACCCTAACGGTATTAACTCTTATAAATATAAAGAGTTAACACCCGTTAACCCCTTATAACAAATCCAAATCCGAGCCCAAACACATCCCGTGGCCCAATCCCTTTATAAATAAGCCCAAGTCAACAAGATTATAACCCCGAGTAAATGAAAAGTCAAACAACCCTTTTATAAAAGAAAATCACGCGCGAAATTATGTTGAACTGTAACACCCCCATTTTTACAATATAGCAGCGGAAGATAATCTGGGTATTACTTCATGGATACAACAATCATAATCATAGAAAACAACTTTAAAAGAGACGTTGTTGGAAAAATTTAGTTATCATTCATTATAATTCAGAGTTCTTTTACAAAAAGGTAGCGTCCAAATCTAAATATCAAGTTTGAATGATAACAGTTCAGCCATCTTCGAGTCCTTGCCACTCCGTACCGTAACTTGCTCAATTACCTGAGATAAACATGCTAAAAAGGGTCAACACAAAGGTTGAGTGAAATTCATAAGTTTGAAATGTAATAGTTAAATACAAGTTATAGTGTAAATACTGGTATTGCAGGGATAATTATCATGGAGAACATTATTATCATGGAGAACAGTATTATTACCCTAAAGTCATGAATCACCTAGAGAGATATTAAAGAGATATTGGGAGATATTACCCAAAGAGATATTAAAGAAATATTAGGAGATATTACCCAAAGAGACATTAAAGAATTATTGGGAGATATTACCCAAATAAATATTTCCATGTACCTAGGCAATAATATATCAGGATAGCATATAGTTTAGCATAACACTTGCATTCATGATTTTATAGTAGGTGTCACGGGTTTATAAGATATGTGAGATTATGAATTCATTAAGTCTTTGAAAAGAAATCACATTGTTATAAGATAAATGAGTATGTAAAAGAGTTTGTAACAAGCATGTATCCCCCTCGCGGGTTTATAAAACATGTAAAATAAGTAAAGGCGAGGTTATGAACTTCATGTATCATAATAGAATATAGTTTATAGCATGTATCCCCCTCGCGGGTTTATAAAACATTCAAAAGATTGAAAAGCGAGGCTATGAACTTCACGTATCATAATAGAATATAGTTTATAGCATGTATCCCCCTCGCGGGTTTATAAAACATTCAAAAGATTGAAAAGCGAGGCTATGAACTTCACCTGATATGTAGATGTATTAAATATTCTGAAATGAAAGCTGACGACCTTATCACAATCTTAACCAGGGAAGGTTGATATAGTAAAATGATAGTAAATAGCCACGTCACACAACCTGAGTAGAATATGTCAAGTCTTAGGAAGATTGTACTTTAGAACTTTAGTTGTAAGAGTTATGAGTTTGATTGAAGAGTTTGGAATTATTGTATCACCGTTCGGGCCATCATAATTCAGAAGTCATTCAGTAAACGTTTGAGGAGCTAGGGCACTTTAAATCGTAAACCCAACAACTCAGTCAGAACGTAATACCAAGATGAAACTCCTTAATATGAAGCTCCCTAGTATTGTGATACGATATAATCGGTTTTAAGCGTTTTAATCAATATCTGGAAATGTTAAGCACGAGAAGCGTTAATTAAAGTTATGTCAAATAATGTTTTGAGCATGATTTTATACTTTTTCAAAATGTTACATTTTAGACCCTGGGGTTTGAAAAATTGCAAGTAGACCCCTGGGGTTTGCATTTTTACGACTTGGTCATTTTAACTTTTATTGATATACACAATAGTTAAACCTTGGACTTTGAAAAGTGACATAATAGACCCCTATAGTTATAACTTTGATAAAATGACATATTCAGCCCTTCTAGTTATTAATTTCAAAGTTATGATATATACCCCTTGCATGGATTATTAATTTACAAACATTCCACAATTGCCATGCAAGCTTATTTTAACATTTCAATAGACATTTATAAGTTATAATAAACTAAAATATGAAGATTTAACGCAACACAAGTTTAAAATAACGATTCGTTAAGCTAGTAAGTAAAACGGGTCAAATTAAGGTTTCAAAACGTAAACGCGTGGGTTTTAAGTTCAAATTCCTTCATTAATCAATAAATTAGTTATTTTAACATTAGTTAAGCATGATAGGATAGGTTATAACAATATTTAACCATTATAACATTTAGTTTTAAGAAAAACGCGAAATTAGGGTTTCGGGTTTACAGTTTTGGATCAAAAACAGAGAAAATGAGAATGATTGGGTCTATGAAACTTTAAACAAGGTATTATTTAGGATCAATCATGAACATTATAAGGGTGTAGTAGCAGAAGTAGAACATTCAAAACCTGAGTTTGAGCTTCAAGGATCAAAAATGGTGGAAACGGGTCAGAATCGGGACTTTCGGCTTCGTACGGCTAGAGTAACGACTCTCGGGCTTTGTTTGTTTCTTGGCTTGCTTCTTGAATGCTCTTTTTTATACCTAGGATCATATGGAAAAATAAAAAAAAAAAAACAAAGGGGGGCAAAGGATATTGCCTTAAGGGTTATAGTAAGAAGAGGGGTGGTGCGAATTGGAATGAACACACAAGGACCCTATTTATACTATTTTGAGATCAAAGAGCTTAAGAAACTTATAAGATCTGGTCTTGACACATGTAGGGGCTAGTATATGATGTGTAGAAGCTATTAGATGTGGTGTATAAGCTAGAAAACTAGCTTTGATGTGTTGTTATGCCCATGTGGTGCCGCGGCTTACAAGAAGAAAAAGGAAGGCCATGTGCTCTCATATTTGACCAAGGAATGGTCTAAGTAGGTGACTAAGCTGCTTAAGGGATTCTAGAAGAGGTTCACATTGGTTATTTGGACTTGGTAGCAATTTAGAGGGGTCAAAATGGTCATAGAAGTAAACCGGGTCTATTTTGGGTTCGACGGTTTCTTCAAATGTTTTAACAAGGTACATTGTGTTATAAATGATTAAGGAATGATGGAATAGGTTGTTAAGGTCTGGGATTAAAGTAATTAGCAAAGATTAGCAATTCGTTTGGGTTAAAACGGATTAGAATTGAAGAAATGGGAGTACGGGTTCAACTAGGGCTCGTTTAGGGTTTTCTTGACTTTCTTGGCTTATATTTTGCATACATTTGATTAGGAATGATAGGTTACTGATCCTAGGACCTATATAAAGTATTATCAATGAAGTTTGGTCGTTGGTTTAAGTTATAATGGGTTGAAATTGAGAAAACGGGTCAAAGTTACAATTAGGGCATAATTAGGGTTTTCTGGATTCGTTTCTTGTATAATTGAAGTAGAATGATGAAATGATAATGGATTATGATTGAAAATGTTGTAATTTATGTTATTATAACTTATTCAAGTATTGGTTTATGTTTATAATGGATAAAAAATGAGGAAACGAGTCATGGTTTAGAAACTAGCTCAGTTTTAGGGTTTAGGGTTTTAAATTAGGGTTTTGAGTGCATAAAGATGTATGAAAGTTTATGAATAGAATATCTAGGGTTTATATATTGTATAATGAGTGTAGTATCTTATACAAAAGTGATGGTGAAGAAATTAGAATGAAAATGGAGGTAAAACGGCTATTTTAGAGATCATGCTTAATGACTTGTACATTGAGCTTTTAGAGATTTGTACTTTGACTTGAAGGGATTTTATATTTCAAATGAGATATCATATTACTTGTACATATGCTTTAGTAGCTTGTGCATTCACTTTAGGGGTTAACCCTTCCATGAGATTAGGGTTTGGAGGTATATGATAACGGTTTAGAGCCCGTTTTGATATAACGTTGCGAATGGTACATTATAGGAATAATGTACTTTGTAATAAGGATATGATGATATTGACTTGACATATTGTGATGTTTGCTTGACATATATGAAGACAGGATTGCCATAGATAGGTTGCGTGAGCTTGTCTACTTTAGTTATGACATACTGAGATATATAAGTAATGTAATAAAGCGAAAAATTTCCCCGTATAATTGTGATAATAGTAAAATAGGTTTTGCATTTGATGAAAATTCTTGAGTTGTTATAGTCTCCACCCCTTAAAGAAATCTCGTCCCGAGATTTAATTGAAAGTTATAGTGGTATTGTTTAGAGATAGGTACTGGGTATAAATTTAGGTTAATCAAGGTCACAAGTCCACGTGTGTGATGCATTTATAATTATGTTGCGCACCATAATTATAATTACCTCTTTTCACACGTCTACTTATTTTCAAGATCACACCTCTTGATGATATCCAATAGAACTTCTTCAGATTCTGATAGAACCTGGGTGGATGAAATACGTTGCGTTTACTCGCTCATAAGGTTTGTTTTTCATTAACTTAAAAGTCACATCGAATAGAATGCTTTCAAAAGTCTTTGTCCAAAATTTTCATAACCTAGTGGTTATTGGAAAGTCGCATTTGGACATTGTATAGATTCTTGGGTGTTTGTTATTATGTTGCAGATATAACAGAGAAATTTAGAATTCAGAGATCTTGAATTGAGTAATGTCAAAGAATGATTTATGATTTTGTTAGAGAGTTGTAATCAACGAGTGATGATAACAGATTTTGAATATGAATAGAGGATGAAGGTAGTAATGAAGGTATATGAGGATAATGATTAAGGTTTGTTTGTACAACCGGATTGGAAAGGAAATTGTTTGTACGTATGTTATATAACTTAAGCTACTTATTTATAATTAGTCACTTTACTAAAAAATGAACGCGTCCAACTCCTTGTAACTGAGAATTTATAAATTCATAGTTCAGGGATTTATAATTTCCTTATTCAAATGAAGAAGTGACCTAATTCATTTCAATAAGATGATCATAAATCGTCTTACCCAAGCATAAAAACACAATATGGTAATGTGTAGAAAATGAGTTGTTAATGGTTAGATAATATTGAGATGTTGATTGTACTGACGCCTATATAATCGAGGATGAAAATTTATGTTGCAAATATGAGGAAAGTATTAAGAGTTTGAACATAATAGAATTAGTAGAATTTGACAAACGATGTCGAGTTTTGATATCATCAGATAACAAGATGTAACGGAATCATCACTTTATTATTTCATGGATAACTTTACATACGAACTTTACATATGACTTATGCTATAGTATCTTCGTTAGTAGAATAAAAGTAACAAACGAACGGGATTGATGGATTGGGGTTTTTAGGATTGAAAGATTCTGATGATGAGTTGGAATATCCTCAGAGTTGTTTTCAACGGTTGATCTTTTATCTCTGCAGTTTAGGTTAAGATGACCACTTTTGTTGCAAGTTCGACGCTTGACAGTGCATTCTACTGTGTGATGCAAGGTGCAGTTTGTACACAAAGAAGGATTCCATGGTATCATTTGGGAGTATAAGTCCTAAACAGGTTCTTGTCTTCTATTTTGTTGGTGGTCGTAAATCTTTCATTTCGGTTTAATATGATGTTGTGGTTATTTTGGCTAGTTGTCAATTTTGGTTGTTGAAGTGGTTATTATTGTTGTGGTATCTGGGGTAGTTGTTGTTGTTGTCGATGGTGTTTCTCTTATCTTCTAATTTTCGTTTATGATTATTGGTTTCTTGCTACTGAATAGCGTTTTAATTATTGATCCATTAACCTCTGGGATATGTTGATGGCTTCCTCTAAAGTTTGAGGTTTTGAGGCAGTAACGTTTCCTTCAATGCTTCGAGGTAGACCTCTGATAAAAGCTTCCAAGAGTTTCTCATTGTTTGGCACCATGTTTGGACACAAGGTGGTTAATTCTTGGAATCTTCTAACATAGGGTTTAAGATCATTTCCCTTTACACTCAGATTGTAAAGTTCCTCTTCCATTTTTTTGATCTCGAGTATCCGGGAACATTACTTTTCGTCATAAGCACCTTTTTAACTCAGTCCAGGTGGTTCGATTAGCTTGCTCTATTCCCATAGGTTGGGCATATGCATTCCACCAGGATAAGGCATCGTCAGTTAAAGTACCAGTAGCAAATGTTACTTTATTTTCCTCAGCAATCTTGCTCGAGAGAATATGATTCGGTTCGTTCAAATCCAGCGGAATTAAGGCTACTGCCCTTCGTACCATTAAAGCAGAAAGGTTGACAACTGATAAACTCTTTGTAGTTTCCCATTTTCACTATAGGAGTTCCAGTAAGATTACTAGCACTTGCCATGGCAGCAGTCTGTGCTTCCAGGGCTGCAGTAAAATCAGCAGTCAGTTGCCGGATGGCATCCAAAGTTATGGCTGGTGTTTCAGATGTTGACATCCTTTTAGGAGGCATCCTATCAACATAAGATAACACGTAATAAGAATTACTCATGCATAAGTTTTAGAATAAAGTAAAGAGAATGTGATGCTAAAATGCTTAAAGAATAATGCTTATTTTTAAACTTTTAAGCATTTAGAGGTTATGGTATGATTCATAAAGACGGAGATAATGACGGTTGAATGATGAATGGTGATGATGAATGATTGATAAGATGAATAAAGTTGGCATGTTAGGGGAAACAACTAGGTGATATCGGGATTGCCTTTTCGAAATAACTTGTCGTTTTACCTTACATAGTAAGACTTTGACAAGCGTCTTTATTTATTACCCACATCCCGTGGCCTTAGGATTATAAAGCTATAACTGGTGTTTTAGCGCGTTTGATGAGATTTTGAGCTGGTAGATGACATCCTATAGATCTTCTGATTCGTTAGGTAACGAGCTTGGATTTTCTCAATGATTTGTTCAAGATCGGAAATTCTGTAGTAAGCAAAGGCAATCTTATCCTTTTGCCCTAACCGCTTCTTTTGAAGTTTGATAATCTGAGTACGGATTTTCTTGAGTTCGGTCTTTAGTTTGTCACTATTCCTTCGTATGATCATTCTATCAATACATCCTTCCTCCATTTTCTCGATGTGGTGAAGATAAAGTTCATCTAAGTAATTCAAAATATCTTCAATTTGTCCCTCATGATGTTTCAGATACATCTTAATTGGACATTTTTCAAATATCTGAGGTGAGGTAGGAGTATAAACTGAGGAAGATGGTGATACCAAATCATAGGTTTGATTCCAGGATGAATTAGATAACGTAGTTGAGGAAGAAGAAGAGGAACAAATTCGCTTCTTAGGTGGTAATAGTTCTTTAGGAACAAAGAAATATCGAGGATCAAATAGTAGTGATATCGGAGATGGAGTCAAAATAGCTGGTGAAGTAATAGGATATGGTGATGAAATAGGTGATTCCTTAGCATAAATTGCTTGTACGTCCTTCAAATAAGTATTATTGTTAGATAGGAGGAGATTACGGTGGAATCATATTTTCTGTTAGAGTTTTTCGAAGAGTTAAAAGTGGACGGCTTCCTGATGAAGTGGGAATATAATCAGGATGAAACCGAAGTATAGTAGAATATTCTCATAGAGGAAAAAAGCATCCTCAATATCAGAAGTCTGGACGGTTGGGAGAAGACCATCGTTTTTAAACAACCAGTTTGTAAAATCATAAATTATTTATGTAATAGTATAACAGATATGTATCTTTACTTACTTGGTCGGAATGTAGTGGCACGGAGTACTTGATGGCTGAAAAATGAATAGTCGGTATAGTTAAGTTTTGACTTGTTCTCTATAACCATGGCGCTGATACATATCTGTAACACCTATTTTACAATATAGCTGCGGAAGATTAATCTGGGTATTACTTCATGGAATACAAACACATCTTAATCATAGAAAACACTTAAAGCGAGCTTTGTTGGAAAAATTTAGTTATCATTCATTATAATCAGAGTTTTTAAAAAATGTAGGTCCTAAAATCTGAAATATCAAGTTTGAATGATAACAGTTCAGCCATCTTCGAGTCCTTGCCACTCCGTACCGTAACTTGCTCAATTACCTGAGATAAACATGCTAAAAAGGGTCAACACAAAGGTTGAGTGAAATTCATAAGTTTGAAATGTAATAGTTAAATACAAAGTTTAATAGTGGAAAATATGGTTATTGCAGGGATAATTATCATGGAGAACATTATTATCATGGAGAACAGTATTATTACCCTAAACTCATGAATCACATAAGAGATATTAAAGAGATATTGGGAGATATTACCCAAAGAGATATTAAAGAAATATTGGGAGATATTACCCAAAGAGACATTAAAGAAATATTGGGAGATATTACCCAAATAGATATTTCCATGTACCTAGGCAATAATATATCAGGATAGCATATAGTTTAGCATAACACTTGCATTCATGATTTTATAGTAGGTGTCACGGGTTTATAAGATATGTGAGATTATGAATTCATTAAGTCTTTGAAAAGTAATCACATTGTTATAAGATAAATGAGTATGTAAAAGAGTTTGTAACAAGCATGTATCCCCCTCGCGGGTTTATAAAACATGTAAAATAAGTAAAGGCGAGGTTATGAACTTCACGTATCAGAATAGAATATAGTTTATAGCATGTATCCCCCTCGCGGGTTTATAAAACATTCAAAATATTGAAAAGCGAGGCTATGAACTTCACATATCAGAATAGAATATAGTTTATAAGTTGTATCCCTCCCCCCCCCCCCCCCCCCCCCCCCCCCCCCCCCCCCCTTTGCGGGTTTATAAAAAAAAAAATAAAACATTCAAAAGATTGAAAAGCGAGGCTATGAACTTCACCTGATATGTAGATGTATTAAATATTCTGAAATGAAAGCTGACGACCTTATCACAATCTTAACCAGGGAAGGTTGATATAGTAAAATGATAGTAAATAGCCACGTCACACAACCTGAGTAGAATATGTCAAGTCTTAGGAAGATTGTACTTTAGAACTTTAGTTTTAAGAGTTATGAGTTTGATTGAAGAGTTTGGAATTATTGTATCACCGTTCGGGCCATCATAATTCAGAAGTCATTCAGTAAACGTTTGAGGAGCTAGGGCACTTTAAATCGTAAACCCAACAACTCAGTCAGAACGTAATACCAAGATGAAACCTCTTAATATGAAGCTCCCTAGTATTGTGGTACAATATAGCTTCCGGATGATCGGTTTTAAGCGTTTTATTCAATATCTGGAAATGTTAAGCACGTCAAGCGTTAATTAAAGTTATGTCTGGTAATGTTTTGAATGTGTTTTTATACTTTTTCAAAATGTTACATTTTAGACCCTGGGGTTTGGAAAATTGCAAGTAGACCCCTAGGGTTTGCATTTTTACGACTTTGGTCCTTCAACTTTGAAAGATATACCAAGTAAACCTTGGACTTTGAAAAGTGACATAATAGACCCCTATAGTTATAACTTTGATAAAATGACATATTCAGCCCCTTTAGTTATAAGTTTCAGAAAGTTACGATATATACCCCTTGCATGGATTATAATTACAAAACATGTCCAAATTGCCATGCAAGCTTATTTTAACATTTCAATAGACATTTATAAGTTATAATAAACTAAAATATGAAGTTTTAACATAACACAAGTTTAATTTAACGATTCGTTAAGCTAGGAAGTAAAACGGGTCAAATTAGGGTTTCAAAACGTAAACGCGCGGGTTTTAAGTTCAAATTCCTTCATTAATCAATAAAGTGGTTATTTTAACATTAGTTAAGCATGCTAGGATAGATTATAACAATATTTAACCATTATAACATTTAGTTTTAAGAAAAACGCGAAATTAGGGTTTCGGGTGTACGGTTTTGGATCAAAATGGAAAATGAGCATGAATTGAGTTATGAAACTTTAACAAGAGTATATTTAGGATCATATGAACATTATAAGGGTGTAGTAGCAGAAGTAGAACATTCAAAACCTGGGTTTGAGCTTCAAGGAGCAAAAATGGTGGAAACGGGTCGTTTCGGGTAGTATTTCCACTCGTACGCCTTGTATCTTTACTCCGAGGCTTCAATACTTCAGGGATTTGCTTCTTGAACTTCTTTAATGATCCTAGGATCATAAGGGAGCAAAGGATTGCTGCCTATAAGGGTTATAGAGGAGGAGGTGTGGTGCGAGTTTAGAATGAAGGTTTTGAGTTCTATTTATAGGCAAATGAACCCTTAAGGACCAAGGAAGCTTTAGGATCTGATGTAGGACACATGTATATGCTAGAGCATGAGGTGGAGAAGCTACATGATGAGTAAGCTTGATAGAAACTAACTAGAAGATAATAGAACATACATGTGCTTGCCGCGGCTAGTAACAAGAAAGAACAAGAACCATGTGCAATTTTTATAGTATAAATGGACTAGATATTTGTGTGAGGTACAGGACCGTAATTCCGTATTGTAAGCTCATCCACAGAGCTATTGATAGTATTTGAGTCCCTCAACGTTAGTTTTACAATTGAGGTTAATATAGAAAAATTTAGAGATAATAGCCATTTACTACAGGTATGCAGAATCTGCGTACCTTTGCCATTTCGGCTGTAACTAATTCATCCGACGTCGATTCGGGTTGATTCAATCGGCAAAATGATCACAAGACATAGGGCTACAACCTAGTGGTTTCACTTAATATCCAGATTATTGTTATTTCTAGATCTATGTTTTATAGGACTGAATCGATTCTACTAGGGCTAGTTTTAGGTTTTTAGGGTTAAAACTATATTAGGGTTTTTGGGTTTTAATTCTTGTTATATTGTTGGGAAAGGATGAATGATGATAGGATATGATTGTTAATGTTTTAATTTAGTTATTACAATTATTTGAGTGTTGCTTTTGTTTGGGGTACTGATGGATAAAAACTAAGAAAGGGTCACTGAATTTATTATTTAGCCTATGGGTAGGGTTTTAACTTTTGGAATTAGGGTTTTTGCGTGTAAAAAATGTGTATGAAAGCTTATGAATAGAATAATTAGGGTTTACACATTTTACATTGAGTGTAGTAGCTTGCACAAGAGTGGTGGTGAAGAAACTGAATGAAAAAGTAGGTTAAAACGGCTATTTTTGGAGTTATGCTATGATTTGTAATTTGTGCTTTATAAGATTATACTTGACTTAGAGGAGTTTATATTTCACTCTTGAGTGTTAGATATGTGTGTGTACATATGCTTTAGTAGTTTGTGCATTCACTTTAGATGTTAATCTTTCATGAATTTGGGTTTAGAGGTATACGAAAAGGTTTAAAGTCGTTTTGTATACGTTGTGAATGGACATTATAGGTAGAATGTATTTGATAATAAGGATATGAAGATATTGACTTGACATATTGTGATGTTTGCTTCGCACGCGCGCTCATCTATATGAAGACAGGATGACATAGGTAGGTTATGTGAGCTCATCTACTTTAGTTATGGAAATTACATTATATATTGAGATATTGACAATGCAAGTAATGTAATAAAGCGAAAAATTTCCCCGTACAATTGTGAACATAGTAAAATAGGTTGATGAAAATTTTGAGTTGTTATAGTCTCCACCCCTTACAGAAATCTCGTGCCGAGATTTAATTGAAAGTTATAGTGGATAGATGTAGGTACTGGGCATGAATTTAGGTTAGGTTAATTAAGGTTACAAGTCCACGCGTGTGATGCATTTATAATTATGTTGCACACCATAATTATAATTACATCCTTTCACACGTCTACTTATTTTCAAGATCACACCTTTTTGATGACAGCTAATAGAATTTCGCATTTTGGAACACTCCAAATGAGGTTTAGACATAGAGAGGAGCAAAAACGAATCCTCCTATTTTCCCATAAAATGCCAACTCAAACCTTTTATCAAGACGCCTCTAGCGAAGTCCGAGACTTCTTTCTAAACCTAGTATGATTTGGTTTTCAACATACCAACAAGCAAAAGTATTTATTTGACCTTAATTCAGATTTACGTTGTTCCTAATCACGTAACGGGTTTTACTCCCTTATTGGTCAAACCAAGTCAAAGGTCACTTTGCGTAAACGCATCCTTTCCCGTTATGGGATATTCTTTACTTAAGATGCAAAGCACTTATCTTGTTTGCATCAAGATGATTAGTGATCAAATCTATTATTGATTATCATTGATTAAAGTCTGGATGACTAATTGAGTTAGTGGTATTTGGAAGTTAATAATACTTTGACTTTTCTCACTTCCTTACGCATAAATGTTTTTACAAACTCACATGTAGTCTTTACATGTACAAGTCCACACTCCTTCTATGCAATCCTTCTACCCATTCCTCCTAATCACTTGTTTATCCCTTCTAACCCAACAAGTGATTTCATCTTCTTCTTAAAACAAACCCATAATCACATATGTCCACTCTCTTCTCTTTTATTGGCGATGCGATTATAAACCTAAATTAATCCTTTTATTTCATCATCATCTTCATTCTTCATCCACATCTTCAAACCTTTTCTACACATAAACCTTCACCAAATAATCCTCAAAATGCCAACTCACGTTCCTTTACACAATGTACCTTCCTTGTACTTGTTATACCCTGATTCGTCAATAATGTATATATAATATATAAGCAAACACTCAACCAATTGCCTTTGACCAAGGCAAGAAGTCAAAATTCACTAAATAGAATATATATGTAACCGGAAGTATGAGTCCCGGGTCGTTAAGTCCCAACGAGGCTTGAATGGAAAATCGAATGACGGATTGATGATTGATGTTTGAATATGACAAGGTTATGATTGGTTTTCTATTTCTACCAGTTAAATATGCAAAAACGATTAAATTAAACCTAAAAACGAAAGCTATAACGCTTAAAACCTAAAACGGGCACGAAAAACGAGGGACAAAAACCTAAATTTTGCAATTTTAACCCTAGAACAATTTTTAAACTAAAAATAGATTCTACTTGACTAAAAACGAAGTTTAAAAAAAACTAGACTAAAAACGGAGTTCGTTAAGACCAAAAACGAGTCAAAACAAAAACGGGGTTTGAATCCCGTTCTTTAAAAAGTGAAACTTTGCAAAAATGACCCTACATATGTAAATTTATTTTTCCTAGAAAATACACAATAAAAGAAAATTTTAAAAAAAAGATTTATATTTTTCTGACTTTTATTTTATTTTTTATGATTTTTTAAAGTTTTTAAACAAAATAAATTATAAAAAATACCAAACGTGTATAAAAAAATCTGGAAAAATTACATAAATTGACAGTCCTATGAAAAATATAAAAACTTACACAGCTTATCAAATAAGCTGTGTAATAAGCAAAAAGTGGGCTGAAGGCTTATAAGGCAAAATGGGTATATATATTTAACTTAACAAACCTCTACCGGATGAGCTAATGTAGCACAGCGGTAGAGGTGTTGTTATACAAGTGTTGGTTGATATGGGAGAGGTCCCGAGTTCGAGTCTTGCTCACTCGGGGTCTCTCCTAATCCCAACGCTTGTATTCCTCATTTTTTTTAACTTTTTAAAAAGACTAAAAATAAGCAACTTAAAAAAACAAAAATTTTTAAACTCAAAAATAAGCACGAAAATAAGCTATATAAGCTAACAGTTAGCTTATTTTACACTAAGTCTCAAATTAGCCAACTGTTTGGCTTTTAAAAGAAAAATAAGCTAGTGACTTTGGCAAATAAGTTAAGGCAGGCAAAAGTACTTGTCTAAAAAGAACTTTGACACAAAAATAAGCAACTTAATAAGCTAAACAGGCAGAAAGGCTAGAATTCTAAAACACTTCAAATTTTAGACTAAAAATGCAAATAAGCTCACATGAGCTTAAAGCCAAACCTAATAAGCAAAAAAGAGGTTATTCTAACCTAATAAGCTATACTAAACATAAATAAGCTAAAAATAATTAGCAGATAAGCCACAAACAACAAATAAGCTATAAACCTAAATTGCAGGCAAACAGCCCCAAAAGGCCACTTTGGGCTTGAAAATAAGCACCCTATAGGTTTTTTTTAGGACTTAAGCTTATAGGGTCTTGTAGTACAGCTTATTAGCTTTCTATAAATGCATTTAACTTAAACTGATGAAAATAAATGAGCAAAGAAAAATGGTTTTGAAAACACACTTTTGCACCAGGGGAGCCTTTTTAGCTTTGACAGATTTGAAAATAAGCTCTAATAAGCTCAAAATAAGCTAAGAATCCTAAAAAGCTATTTAAACTAACCTAATACACCTAATGCAACAAGAAATAAGCAATTATAATGAGCTATAAGCTCATATAAGCAGATTGGCACATAAGCTAAAAGCTAGATATAAAACAGATAAGGAGGCACCTTTGTGCTTATAAATAAGCACAAGGATGGATACTTAAGGACCTATAAGCTAGAAATAGGAAAAGAGGACATAAAAAACTATAAGAAAAAGCAGACTTCAATTATTTTGAACAACTAATAAGCAAAAAAAAAAGCTAATTAAAAAGAGCAGTATTAACTTTAAAGTTAATACTGCCAAGGGTGTTTTAAAATGAAAAAGGCTTTAAAAAGCTAAACTAATGGCTGAATTAAACTAGAATAAGCTGAAATGAACTTAGTCTAAACTAACAAGCAATTGTAAACCTAAATAAGCCAAGGGAATAAGCAAATAAACTCAAATAAGCCATTTTCCCAAAATGGGTAAAACAATTTCTACAAAACAGCCCTTGGGTGGCTTTTTGGGCTTAAAAATAAGCTGGCAAATGGTATCCTAGTCAAAAAAAAAGCAAAAACACATTAAGTATTAAGCTCATAGACCAATAATCAAGACTCAAAAAGCATTTTGAAACTCTGGATAAGCCAGAATAAGCTAATTTAAAAAGCCAAATACCAACAGATTCAAAGCATCACTAATATGGACTTGGTTTTTTGCATTTTTCTTATAAAAACTAATTTAAATTGCTTTATAGACCTAAATTAAGCTACTACAAACTGACTTGATTGACCAACCCATGCCATAACCCCATTTGACCCATTTTAACCCTTGTCCCAAACACCTCTTTATTTTCTGAATTTGCTTTACGAGGGCTGAATTGGGTGATTTAGGCCAAGGGTCTCAAGGACAGAAGATCACACATTAATAATAAGCTCAAATAAGCATATTCAAATAAGAAATAAGCACTAATAAGCTGAAAAATAAGCAAATGCAGAAAATTAGCTTAAATTGAAGGAAAAATGACTTACCAAAGCCTTAGCTCTAAACAAGGCTACTACTGCTCATTAGAGCTTAATCAACAAAGCTCTAGCTTGTGTTTAACAAGCTAGTGAGTCCATAAGCCCATCCATATCCGGCTTATCATCCATAAAATAAGCTGTGGTGTTTTGGGTGATTTTTTTTGTGACTTTTCTTGTTACTACTTAACTTTTTTAGGTTGATTAATAAAAACAGCTTATAAATAAGCTTTAAGTGAGAGCTTATTAACACAATTCAACAACTTAGAATTTGGAATTTGGCAATTGCTTTTTAACTTAAAAACCTCAAATCTTCATTAAACTTTTTAAAAAGAGTACAATGCTGAAATTAAGTTACAATAAGCTGAATATGACTTAAAAATGATAAGTAAACTAAAATTAAGCTAAGTTATGCTAAGATGTTGTACAATGCTACATTGGGGTCCTATTTATAGCCGAATTCTTCACTTGCTTGGTCTTTGTGTTGTGCTTTCTTTGTGAGGGCTTCCAGAGTTGTTTTAGTTGTGTGAGAGCTTAGAAAAAGCTAATCTTGGCCCTTAATTCCATCTTGTGCTTCTTTTTGAACAATCTCAGCCATTGAAAAGCTTGGGAAATGGTGGGATTGCCAAGTTGGCAATCTTATAGTGTTTAGGCTGATAGTGGGATGGGGGGAAAGGTTTATCCAGGGTTTAATTGGGTTGCAGGGTAAAAACATGGAGGGGAACCCGTGACTTGGTTGTGGGGTTTTTTTGGGCGGGAAATTTGGTTAAACAAGAGGGACAGGGGAAAAGTTTGGCTAGTGTACAAGTTTGGCCCCTCAACCATTTAATTGCTTTTGCAAAATTCGTCCTTGTGTGGTGTACAAGGTTGAGGGTTTGGCAGAAATGCCCCCTCAACCTTATAACTTCTATTTCAAAACTAGTCCCTTTGTAATACCACTTTAGGGGTTTGGCAGAAATGCCCCCTAAAGTTGTATTTCCAATAAATAGCAATTTCAGCCCCTATCTTTTATCTTCTTGTAATATAACTTTGGGAATTGGCAAATTTAGTCCCTCAAGTTATATTTTCTTCTGATTTATCTTCTCGGGGTTGACTTTGACTTTGACTGTTTGACTTATCTGATGACCCTTTGACTTTATTGACTTTTTGGCTTCGATTTGTCTTCGTCTTTTCACACTTTTCCATTCCGTGCTCAGTTTTGTCGTTTTTGGCTTTGTTTTTCGTCCTTTTGTGAATATCCGTTTCCTGCACAACACAAATGCAAAACAAACATATATTTGGCAGTTTTTGTCTGTTTTTGGTCATTTAAGTCCGTTTTTAATGGAAAAAGGTATGTTTTAAGTCGTTTTTAATGGAATATAGGATATGTGTATTAAAGCACATACAAACATGTTATCCTCTGAATTACTATATGTTGGTGGAATAGTAATTCCAATCTTGTCGTGATGTAGCTGTCTTGACTGCTAGAGAAAACAGACTTTTGGAACCAGATTTGAAACTTGAACGGTATCATTAGCTGTGGTTGCTGATTTCCGAGATTTCTGACTTGTTATGATCAGAAAAATCAATTGATGAGAACGAGGGCCTGGTCCTAATGTTAACATACGTCATTACGATGAAGAACGATGGCCTGAACTGATGTGAAAAGAACCATCATTGATGAATTCTTGAAAAAAATTGTGCTCAACACTTAATCATCTTATATACATTACAATCTATTGAGTAGTTTCAATTAGTTTTCCAGATTAGTTATCAAGAGGTTTTTTGAATCTCTTAATACCATTGGTAGGATTTCACTTCATATGTACGAATCACGATTCGATCAAGAAATGAGAAGGATGATTTTTGGAGAGAGTAAAGAAGAGAGAGGTTACGAGGGTCCCGTAAAGTGAGGAAAATGAGATAAAGAAATTATTTGGATATGAAATCCAACTTCTAACTTTCTAGGAGGAATCTTACTTATTATACCCTGACACATAATTGATCGTTCTGGATATTTGACTAGGACCCGGGACTCGGGTTTTGCTTGGGATTTAAACCCGAAAACATATTCAATATTAGTTTAAAATATCGAGCCCATTTCCTGATCATATCTATATTACAATGTTAACTAATTGATTGACCGAGACTTAAATACATAATGAACGAACTTCATGTTTGACTCAATATTTTGAGGCTAACAAATAATAATAATAAAAACTGTGGGCTGATAAAGGTTTACTGTCTCTGGTTGGTTGGCTCCCGATGTGACAGTCTTCAAAAGAAGGCCCATAGTAAGAATAATAAATTCGAGACTGATAAAAGTTTGCTGGATCATGGTCGGCTAGCATACCGATTTCACCGCCCCCCCCCCCCCCTACAAACCCCAAAAAAAACAACAAAAAACCCAAACACATCCCAACAAACAAAAATAAAAAAAACACCCACAAAAAAAAAACAACAACACACCAACATTGTTTTATTAGGACCGGGGATAAATAATGTTGCAATAACACCCCCCCCCCCCCACCCCCCCCCCTATAATTAATAATATTTAAATCCATAATTTGACTCCAGGGTTATCTAAATACAGCCTCCATCTCTGGTCTTCGTAGTTGAGTTGTTTGGATGAATTAAAAAGGCATAACCCTAAAATCATGCAAAAATTAGAAACCTTATGTGGACCTTATTCTCACCATATAGTCTTTTAAGGAAGGATTTCAAACTAATTATGGTCTTAACCGGGTTTTACTTTATATGATTAAGGACTTTATTTATTGTGATCACTATTTAATTATAAAATCCTTAGAGGATGTAGGAATAATGGGAGAGAAAAGTAGCTATGCGTACACAATTAGCATTTATGAGTAGTGTTAGCATCTAATCTTATATTTGGCTGTGATTTCATTTTAAGCTTAGTTTGGGGATTGCGAAAAGTCAAGGATGACGAACTCCTGTTCTTAAAGGCTTTTTTTAAAATAAATTTTTTAAAAATACTTTATCTTAGTTTTTATCTTTAATGTAATAAGTGGTTAAAACGGGGGTGCTTGCGAATTAAATGATTTTTGAACCTTCTTAATGAACCTTTTATGTTCTTTTTTGATTGCTGAGGGGGTATAAGGTTAAAGGGGGATAAAATTATTTATTTCCGGGTTTGTTTTATTAACATTGCGTGTAGGACCAACTATGGCTTAGTGTGGGAGAGTTTGATATGTGCTAAAACATACATCCTTTTTACCTCGTAAAACACTATTAATCAGACTAAAAATACTAAAATAGGCATAATTATATTGCAAATATATTTGCTTGGTATTTTTATGTCTTGCCATTTGTATTGGATTGAAAAACCAAAGTATCAAAAAAGGGGTATTGTCGGGTTCGTCTTGTTCAAAAAGTTATTTGTAATTTAGTCAAAGTTAAGACAAAGATAAAAATATTTCCCGAGCATTGCCATTTGAAAGTGCCACGAGATTTTGAGAGCTCGACAGTGCTTTTCTTCTTTTATTGGGCCAACGCGATACTATTTATATGGGTCATGACGACCCACTATTACTTCGAGCTCAAAGTATTAAATTTATTAATGGCCCAAGACCTACTCAGTACATCACTTGCTAAAGGATTCGACCTAGTTTCTAAAGAGGAAGTCGCATGCAAGCCAAGATAGCCTGGCCTAAGTGGGAGATGCTTTAAACAAACCCAACACAAGTCTGAATATCAATTGGAATGGGGGTACTAGTGTATCGTGCCACTTAAATAAATAAGAGATAGTCACATGTCTCTCCACTAAGGTTTATTGGCAAATCATAAAGCAACGCGTGACATATTATGTGTTTTCATTTCAAGTCTGATACAAAAAAAAGAGTACAAGGATCATGTGACTTTTAAATAAATCATTTCCCTCACGGGCAGGAAGCTACTTTAATTTTGGAAGACAAATGAAATTTCCCTAACGTGGCGATGCTTGTTACTAATTCATCTCAGATATTTAAGTTGGTTACATATATACGTATAAAAAACACATTTCTCTAAGGCCACGTGGAGCAATTTGGTGGATGGATCAAAGAATTTCTCACTTGGTCAATACTTGGAAGCCTCTGGAGCAATGATTGGCTTCATTATGAAGCAATCATCCAAGTGTTCAAAGACCATTTTACCCCTGTTTGTTAGATTATTTTTGGATGGCTCAATGAAAGGATGAATTTGCCCTCACCTTACTTTTGGCTATAAAATGGAATGCACACAACAGGCAAAGGGGGTTATATTTTTAGTTTATTTTTTCATAGTAGTGTATGTTAGTTTTAGGAGTAGTGTAGTATTAGTTTTAGCTTATTGTAAAAGCTTTTGTAGCTTATTTATCTTATTGTAATCCACTATTTTTAGCTTATTAATGAATATGTTTTGAAGATTGAAGTGCTTATTTTCTTATGGCTTATTCTTTTTCTAATCCTCTATTTTCTTTTCTTTTCTTTTTAAGCTTATTTTGGCTTATTGTTTCTTCTTGCTTTCTCCTAGCTTATTTCTTACTTTAAATAAGCCTTCCTTTGGCTTATTAGATTTAGATCTAAGCTTATGTTATCCAAATAAGCTTTTGCTTATTTCATTTTGTCTTCTTGTTTTACTTATTTGGTTGCTTATTTCTTGCTTATGCTCGATTCGAATTGCTAAAAGGGTGTCATGAGTCTTCTACTTGGCTTATTTTTTAAGTCTCGAGCACCCTTATTTTCGAGAGCTTATTATTTAGTTTAGTATATTAAAAACTTATTAGTAGTTAAAGTTTTCAATTGCTTATTTACTTTTAGATCTAGTTTTATAAATAGTTTTAAAAAATTAGTTTAATAGTTTTAATCAAAGTTTTTAGATATAAAGATTTTCTAAATAGTTATTTGGATTTTAAAAGAGGGATTAGAAAAAGAATATGCCTAATGAAAATAAGCACTTAATCTTCAAAAACATCTTCACTGATAAGCTAAAAAAGAGTGGATTACAATAAGGTAAATAAGCTATAAAAGCATTTATAATAATCTAAAACTAATACTACACTACTCCTAAAACTAACCTACACTACTACGAAAAAATAAACTAAAAATCTAACCTCCTTTGCCTGTTGTATGCATTTACCAATTTTATAGCCAAAATATAGGTGAGGGCAAAATTCGTCCTTTCATTGAGCCATCCCATTAATAATCCAACAAAATGGGGTAATAAAATGGTCTTTGAACAACTTGGGATTGAATTGCTTCATAATGAAAGCCAATCATTGCTCTAGAAGTTCTAGTAAGACCAAGTGAGAAATTCTTGATCCATCCCCCCCCCCCCACCAAAATTGTCCACGTGGCCTTAGAGAAATGTGTTTTTTATACGTATATATGTAACCAACTTAAATATCTGAGATGAATTAGTAACAAGCATCGCCACGTATGGGTATTTCATTTGTCTTCAAAATTATAGTGCTTCCTCACGTGAGGGAAATGATTTATTTAAAAGTCACATGATCCTTGTACTCTTTTTTTTGTATCAGACTTGAAATGAAAACATATAATATGCCACGCGTTGCTTTATGATTTGCCAATAAACCTTAGTGGAGAGACATGTGACTCTCTCTTATTTATTTAAGGGCACGTGATACACTTAGTACCCCATTCCAATTGATATTCAGTCTTGTGTTGGGTTGTTTAATGCATCTCCCACTTAGGCCGAGCTATCTTGGGCTTCATGACTTCCTCTTTAGTAACTAGGTCGAATCATTTAGCAAGGTGATGGACTGAGTAGTCTTGGGCCATTAATAAATTTAATACTTGAGCTCTAATTAATATGGGTCGGTCTGACCCATATAAATAGTATCGGGTTGGCCCAATAAAAGATGAAAGCACTGTCGGACTCAAAATCTCGTGCTCTTTCAAATGGCATGCTCGGGAAATATTTTTAGCTTTGTCTTAACTTTGACTAATAATTACTTTTGATCAAGACGAACCCGACAATACCCGTTTTTACTTTGTTTTCAATCCATAGTACATGCAAGACATAAAAATACCAAGCAAATATATTTGCAATATAATTATGCCTATTTTAGTATTTTTAGTCTGATTAATAGTGTTTTACGAGGTAAAAAGGATGTATGTTTTAGCACATATCAAACTCTCCCACACTAAGCCATAGTTGGTCCTACACGCAATGTTAATAAAACAAACCCGGAAATAAATAATTTTATCCCCCTTTAACTTATGACCCCTCACAATCAAAAAAGAACATAAAAGGTTCATTAAGAAGGTTCAAAAATCATTTAATTCGCAAGCACCCCCATTTTAACCACTTATTACATTAAAGATAAAAAGTAAGATAAAGTATTTTTATGAAATTTATTTTAAAAAAAGCCTTTAAGAACAGGAGTTCGTCATCCTTGACTTTTCGCAATCCCCAAACTAAGCTTAAAATGAAATCACAGCCAAATATAAGATTAGATGCTAACACTACTCATAAATGCTAATTGTGTACGCATAGCTACTTTTCGCTCCCATTATTCCTACATCCTCTAAGGATTTTATTATTATTATTAGTGACATATAAATTAAGTCCTTATTCATATAAAGTAAACCCGGTTTAGACCATAATTAGTTTGAAATCCTTTCCTAAAGAGACGATATGGTGAGAATAAGGTCCACATTAAGGTTCTAATTTTGCATGATTTAGGGGTTATCCTTTTTATTTCATCCAAAACAACTCAACTACGAGTCCAGAGATGGAGGCTTTATTTAGATAACCCTGGAGTCGAAATTTGGATTTATTATTATTATTATTATTGCAACATTATTATCCCCCGGTCCTTTAAACAACTGTCACATCGGTATGCGAGCCGACCATGATCCAACAAACTTTTATCAGTCTCGGATTTATTATTCTTACTATGGGCCTTCTTTGAGAAACTAGTAACTTCGGGGCAAACCAACGAGACATTAAACCGTATCAGCCCACAGTTTTTATTATTATTATTTGGTAGCCTCATAATATTCGAGTCAAAACATGAAGTTCGTTCATTATGTATTTAAGTCATCGGTCAATTCAATTAGTTAACATTGTTATAGAAATGTATCAGGATTGGCTCGATAGTTTAATCTAATATTGTATTGTTTCGGGTTTAATACAAGCAAATCCCGAGGCCCAGCTGGGTACTAGTCAAATATCCTGAACGTCCACTTATTGTGTCGGGGTATATAAGTAACTTTTCCTCCTAGGAAAAGTTAGAAGTTGATTTCATTTCCAAATAATTCTTTTTCTCATTTTCTCTCTTTTCTCTCTAACCTCTCTCTTCTTTCTCTCTCCAAAAATCATCCCTTCTCTTTTCTTGATCGATTCGTGATTCGTTATATGAAGTGAAATCCTACAATTGGTATTAAGAGATTCAAAAATCTCTTAATAACAAATCTGGAATACTAATGACTACTCAATAGATTGTATGTTATAAGATGATTAAGTGGTTGAGCACAATTTTTCAAGAATTCTTCAATGATGTCTGTTCACATCAGTTCAGGCCTCGTTCTTCATCGTAATGACGTATGTTAACATTAGTCCAGGCCTCGTTCTTCATCAATTGATTTCTGATCATAACTGTTCAGAACTCGGAATTCACAACCACAGCAATGATCCGTCAAGTTCAAAGCTGGTTCCAAAAGTTGTTTCTCTAGCAGTCAAGACAGCTACATCACGACAAGAGTTGGAATTACTATTCCACCATCATATAGTAATGCTGAGGATAACATGTTGGTATGTGCTTAATTACACATACCTTTTTCCATTAAAAACGGACTTAAATGACCAAAAACAGACAAAAATTGCCAAATATATGTTTGTTTTGCATTTGTATTGTGCAGGAAATGGATATTCACAAAAGGACGAAAAACAAAGCCAAAAACGACAAAACTGAGCACGGAATGGAAAAGTGTGTGAAGACAAAGCCAAATCGAAGCCAAAAGTCAATCATGTCAAAAAGTCATCAGAAAAGTCAAACAGTCAAAGTCAACCCCGACAAAGTCAAAGTCAAAAGAAAGTCAAAGCAAAGAAAAATATAACTTGAGGGACTGTAATTGCCAATCCCCAAAGTTATATTACAAAGGAAACAAAGACAAGGGCTGAATTTGCAATTTAGTTAAAATACAAGTAGAGGGGGCATTTCTGCCAACCCCTCATACTTGTATTACAAAGGGACTGTTTTTGCAAATGGAGTTATAAGGTTGAGGGGGCATTTCTGCCAAACCCTCAACCTTGTACCACCACAAGGACGAAAATTGCAAACCACTTATAATTATTGAGGGACCATTTTTGCCCCATCTCCAAACCTTTACCCTGGCAAAACCCATAATCATGTTTATATCAGGTTTTCTGCTAATACCCAAAAACCCAATACCCCGCCCTTTACCCCAACCATTTTTTTTAAACACTGGATAAACCTGTTTCCTCCTCCCCTATCTCCCCCCAGCTATAAGTTTGCCAACTTGCAATCCTTTACCAATTTCAAGACTTCGAAGGCTATGATGACTAGAAAGAAGCACATGAAGATTTAGGGCCAAGATTAGCTTTTCTACAGATCTCTTACAACTAAAACAACTCTGGAAGCCTCACAAAGTAAGCACAAACACAAGATCAAGCAAGTGAAAAATTCCGGCTATAATAGGACGATTTTGTTTAGACCTTTAAGGCATCTTGAAATCTTAGCATAACTTTGCTTTATTTACTTTCATTGTCATTGTATTTAAGTCATTTCAGTCTGTTACTTTCAACTTTGTAATCAATTTTAAGTTTAATGAGAATTTGAGGTATTTAAAGTTAAAAATCCAAACTTTTTCCAAGTCTTAACTTATTTAATTATGTTTAATTGTGTTAATAAGCTCTCACTTAAAGCTTATTAATAAGCTGTCTTTATTAATCAACCTAAAAAAGTTAAGTAGTAACAAAAAAAAGTCACAAAAAATTCACCCAAAACACCACAGCTTATTTTATGGATGATAAGCTGGATATGGATGGGCTTATGGACTCACTAGTTATTAAACACAAGCATAGAGCTTTGTTTGATTTGCTCTAATGAGCAGAGTAGTAGCCATTGTTTAGAGAAGGCTTTGGTATGTTTCTTTTTTTTTTCAAGTCAAGCCAATTTCTGCATTGCTTATTTTTTAGCTTATTTGTGTCTTATTTTCTTTTTCAATATGCTATTCATGCTTATTTATAATGTATTAGTATTTACTTTTGAGGGGAATCATTGCCCTTAATACCTAAATCAGCTTAAAAACCCTTTTTAAGTCTTAAAGGGATGTTTGGGACAAGACCCAAAAATGGGTCAAATGGGGTCATGTAATGGGTTTGGTCTTTAAGTCAGTTTCTATAAGCTAAAGTATGGTCCAATAAGTGGTTTTGATTATTTTTCATAGTTCAAATTTCCAAAGCTTAGTTTAAATTAGCTAAGTTCTAAACATGAGGTAATTTTCTTTGTTAGAATAGCTTATTTTTGAGAAATTGCTTAAAGTAGCTATTGGACCTTGTTCACATGTTCAAATCAAGTGTTGTAATGCAGTAGGATTGTGGTTAAATAGAGTGCTAGTGTAGTTTAAGACTTAGCCAAAAATTTGCATAAGTAGTTAAAAAATGAATTTTGAGCTTTTTCATTAGCTTATTCTGGCTTATCCAGAGTTTCAAAACTTTTTTGAATCTTGATTAGTGGTCTATGAGCTTAATGCTCAATCTGTTTTTGCTTTTTTTTGGACTAGGATACCATTTGCCAGCTTATTCTTAAGCCCAAAAAGCCACCCAAGGGCTGTTTGGTGGGCAGAAATGAGCTAATAAGCTCATTTGCTCATTTAAGGGTTTAAGTTGATTTAATTGCTCATTTTGTGTTGATATCTGCTTATTAGGTTTGTTTAGCTTACCTAAGCTTATTTTTGTCCATAAAGTTGGCTTATTCAAGCTTTTTCAGCTTTTAAATTTAAGTCCTTTTGGCAGTACTAACTCAAAAGTTAGTACTGCTGTTTTTAAGTCTATTTTTTCTTGCTCATTAGTTGTTCAAAATAAGCTTAAATTGCTTTTTCTTAAAGTCTTTTATGTCCTCTTTTCCTTTTTCTAGCTTTTAGGCTCTTAAGAGTCTGTCTTAGGGCTTATTTATAAGCTTAAAGTGTCTTAAAGGGTTGTTTGGCTTTGTTTTTGCCCTGGTGCAAAACAGCCAATTGGCACCCCTTTTTCTTGGCTTATTTAAGCTGGAAAGCTTAAGCTTTCTACATTTTCAGAAAGCCTATAAGCTCTTTAATAAGCCCCCAAAAGCCCAAACCTTAAGACACCTTCTAGGTGGCTTATTTTTAAGCTAAGAGTGAGCTTTTGGCTGTTTTTCAAACAGCCTTAAGCTCAAAAGCTCAATTAGCTTATTTGAGCTTGTGGCTTATTTTTCTTTTGCTTATTTCTGTTGCATTAGGTGTATTAATTAGTTTAGAAAGATTTTTAGTGATAATTTAGCTTATTTTGTGCTGTTTAGAGCTTATTTCAAATCTGCCAAAAGTCTCCTGGTTGCAAAAAGCCTGTTTTGACGTCACCTTTTTAGCTATCCTTAGCTTATATTATTCTTCACAGTTAGCATTTTTGCTAGCTATAGGGTGTGCTTTAAGCCCTAAAGCTCAGCCATTGGGATCCCAACTTTAAGGGTAAAAACTAAGCCCTAAAAAGTGCCCCAGGGTGTTTGGCCTGTAGCTTAACCCTTTGGCCTAATTTGCTTATTTCGCTTATTTATGTTATTTTTAGCTTATTTATGTTTAGTATAGCTTATTAGGTTAGAATAAGCCCTTTTTTGCTTATTAGGTTTGGCTTTAAGCTCATGTGAGCTTATTTGCATTTTTAGTCAAAACATGAAGTGTTTTTAGAAGGAATTCTAGCTTTTCTGCCTGTTTAGCTTATTAAGTTGTTTATTTTTGTGTCAAAGTGCTTTTTAGACAAGTACTTTTGCCTGCCTTAGCTTATTTGCCAAAGTCACTAGCTTATTTTTCTTTTAAAAGCCAAACAGTTGGCTAAATTGAGACTTAGTGTAAAATGAGCTAACTGTTAGCTTATATAGCTTATTTTCGTGCTTATTTTTGAGTTTAAATTTTTTTGTCTTTTTTAAAGTTGCTTATTTTTAGTCTTTTCAAAAAGATAAAAAAATGAGGAATACAAGCGTTGGGATTAGGAGAGACCCCGAGTGAGATAGAGAGAGTAGGAGAGAGGGAGGGGTGAAGCAAGGACTCGAACTCGGGACTTCTCCCATATCAACCAACACAAGTATAACAACACCTCTACCGCTGTGCTACATTAGCTCATCCGGTAGAGGTTTGTTAAGTTTATTATTTAAGGGGGTTTTGGCCCATTAAGCTTATAAGCTGTTTGAGCTTATTCAACAGCTTATTTGATAAGCTGGTTTCCCCAGCTTATTTTTCTTAGGACCGTCACACTTTCAAGTATTTTTTGTAAATTTTTCAGATTTTTTTATAAACTTTTAGTATTTTTTTATAATTTATTTTCTTTACAAAACATTAAAAAATTCTTATTAAAATAAAATATTAATCAGAAAAATATAAACTTTTTTTTTAAAATTTTCTTTTTTCATATATTTTGTAGGAAAAATGTTAAAAGTTTCGTAGGTTCATTTTTTCAAAAATTCATTTTCTAAAGAACGGGATTTGTCCCCGTTTTTGTTTTGACTCGTTTTTGGGTCAAACGACCTCCGTTTTTAGTCTAGTTTTTTTTAAACTTCGTTATTTGTCATTTAGAATCTATTTTAGCTTTTAAATTTGGTTAGGGGGGTTTAATTTGCAAAATTTAGGTTTTTGACCCTCGTTTTTCGTGCCCGTTTTAGGATTTAAGTTATTTAGCTTTCGTTTTTAGGTTTTATTTAATCGTTTTTGTATATTTAATTGGTAGAAATAGAAAACCCATCATAACCTTGTCGTATTCAAACATCAATCATCAATCCGTCATTCGATTTTCCATTCAAGCCTCGTTGGGACAAAACGACCCGGGAACTCATACTTCCGGTTACATATATATTTTATTTAGTGAATTTTGACTTCTTGCCTTGGTCAAAGGCAATTGGTTGAGTGTTTGCTTTTATATTATATATATATATATATATATATTATTGACGAATCAATTTTTGGCGCCGTTGCCGGGGAGGCTGTGAAAACGATTATCGTTACGTTTGACAATTTGTGTTTGAATCTGTGAATATTTTCTTCTATAAAAATATAAAAAGTACAAAAATATTTTTCATTTTCTTTTATTAGTATAATTATCATATAAAAACAAAAGAAAAACCAAAAATATAAAAACATTGTCCATAAAAAAAGAAATAAAATTCACAAATTGGTAAAAATACCAAAATATAATATTCTCAATTGAGGTATTATCATAATAACTTCCGGTGAACTTGTTGGTTCCCAACTCGAACAAAAGATTTAAAAACTTGCCATTTGTGTCTCTTACGACATACGGCTCACCTTGAAAAGTTAAACAAACTATAAAGTGGGTATAAGGAGGGTTGTTCCAAGGAACTACGACCCGAAAGGAGAAATAAGCTTCGCGCTATTCCTACTCCTCCGCTCACCTGTGCGTTTATCTTTTTGAGAGCTACCGTGAAGTAAGTAGATTAATTGGTTGAAGTTGTCTTATCTCATTGTCCGTTAAAATCAATTGTGAATAAATCATTAAAAAACCAAAAAAAAAAAATTAGTTTAAATTTTCTTTTTATATTTCTATTTTGTGCATGCGCACTCGTTCTCAAGCCCGTAGACGTCGACAACCACAAGTCCGACAAACTTCTGTTGAATCACCAAATCTTGAGAAACCAACTAACAATCAAGAAACTTTCAATCCTCCCATAGTTACGATGGACGATAATCGTACTATGGCGCAATTACTCGAAGCACCCACCGAGGGTTACGAGGATGCGATCGTTGTTCCCGAAATTAACGCGAACAACTTTGAGATCAAGCATGGTCTACTTAATCTTGTTCAAAACAAGCAATTTTTTGGACATGATAAAGAAGACCCACATGCTCACATCCGATATTTCAACAAGATCACTTCTACGATGAAGTTCCCGAACGTCCCGAGTACGTCGGTTAAGCTTATGCTTTTCCCATTTTCCCTCGAGGGAGCAGCCCGGATTTGGCTTGACAAAGAACCCCCTCGATCGATTCTTACATGGGATGATCTTGTGTCGAAATTCATTAACAAATTCTTTCCTCCTTCTAAAACGACAAATCTTAGAAATGAAATCACGAGATTTCAGCAAAGATTTGACGAATCGTTTTATGAAGCATGGGACCGTTTCAATGATCTTCTTAGGGCATGCCCGCATCATGGGTTTTCGGAATTGCATCAACTCGATACATTCTATAATGCCTTGAACTCAAATGATCAAGATTCATTGAATTCCGCCGCAGGTGGTAACTTTTTGGATAAAATGCCCCGAGAATGTCTAAAAATCATCGAGAGCAAATCCAAAGTTCGTAATTCACGAAGCAAACCCGTTGTTGCTAAAGTGAGTACAAGCACTTCCACCTCCGGTATCTCTCCCGATGTCTCCGAACTCAAAGATATGGTCAAAGCATTGCTCCTTGATAAGAAAAATCAATCCCAAGCTCCCGCTCACCAAACTCCCGCGTCCGTAAAAGCGGTCGAGGAAAGTTGTGTGACTTGCGGTGGAGCTCATTCATATCAAAGTTGTCCCGCCACCGATGGCAATGTTTATCATGACAACATTCAAGCTTACGTTTCTCAAGCCGCCGCGGCTAATTTCAATCAAGGGAATACCAGTGCCCGACCTCCAATGGTTGCTAACCAAATTCGACCTCCCGGTTTTCCTCCTATGCAAAGCCATCAAAACAACCAAAATCGGGGGATAAATTTCAATCAAAATCGGGGGAACAATTTTAACCAAAATCGGGGTAATAATTTCAGTCAAGGACCAATTTATCAACCCCAGGTTAATCAACCCCCAGCTTATCAAGCTCCTGTTTACCAAGCTCCCGCTCCTCAGACACAAAGTGTGTCTAAGACCGTAAATTGCTAGGCTTTAATTTGTGATCAAGTATTTTAGTATAAGTACGCTTGTAGCTCAAATATGTTAGAGGCCTTGAAGTTGCTGTTCTTGTTCTCATTTAAGTGTTTAAATGCATTTGAGCAATGTTCTTTAAGTGTGCATTCAGTAGTTTTGTGCATTTGATGTCAACTGCATCAGGTAGGGTAAATAGCTAAAAGGTCATGTTCATCATTAAAAATCAGAGGGTAGATTTAGATTATAGGACTTAATTTTCAGAGCATAAGTAGATTTTAGGACATATTTAATGAGTTTGCACTTAGTTTTTAAAAATAAGTTCATTTGATTATCTGTTTTAAGCTGTCAATTAAAGCACATTTTTTCTATTTTAAACCAAAAAAAAAAGTACTCGCTTGTTCTGAGTTTTAAGTCATTTTCAGTCAGCTTTTTCTTAAAGAATTTTGATTTCAAAATAAAATTTACAAAAGTAGTTTTAGAAGTTTGTTAGTTGTACTTGTAGTTTGTATAAGTTACTAGTCCATAAGGTTCTATTAGCTTATGCATAAAATAAGCTCAAAGGTCTGTCCAGGGTATGTGTGACTTTTCAGTTAGTGCTTTAGAGCTTATCGTAAATTCAGCTTAAGTCCTTTTCTTTGTTTAGCTTATTATAGATTCACTTTTTGCTTATTAGGGTAGACTTAGGTTCATAGTAGCGTGGTATTTTGCTAGAGGTTTGCTAGGTTGAGTAAATTACGTGTGTGATAAAGTTTGTAATTTTTATGTTGATTCCTGTCAAGTTGAATAATCTTTTTTCTGGCTTTATTTCTGTGTTTGAAAAAAAGTTGCTTTTTACAAAAAAAAAAAAAAAAAAAAAAAAAAAAAAAAAAAAAAAAACACAACAAAACAAAAATAAAAAAACAAGTTATTAGTTTTATAGTTATCTTCAATTTTTTAAACTTTTTCAAAAAAAAATTTTGCAACAAGCTAGGCATGGGATCTCGAACCTCGTAAGCCTTGCCTCTCACAACATAGTTTTACCGTTTTGCTTCATTAGTCATCCATTCTATTTTCCTTTCATTAATTTCTTTTACACATTTTAGTTTTTAGCTTTTAAAATAAGCCGTAGCTTATTGAGGCCATTTCCCAGCTTATTAGTTAAGCTGGGCATTTTCTTTTATTTTTCTCTTATTCCTTACATCATTTAGCACTATTTTGTTTTTTCTTGATTCTCTGCATTAATAGTTTAATTTTTATCATTTTTCTTAGTTTAAAATTTTTTGAAATCAATATAATAAAGAAAAATAATTTTTGAAAACTACAAAAAAATAATTTTCTAGATTTAGAATAATCCTTTTAAGTTTTCTTGATTAAAATCAACTCTTGTCACTTTTAGATTTTTTTCTTTTTTAAAGCTTTTTAATTTTAGTTTTAAACAATAGATAATTGCCTATAAAAAATTAGTTAAATACTAGTTTTCTTAATTTTTATCATTTTTAGATTTTTATAAAGTTTAAATGATTTTTTTTAGAAGTTTTAGGAATATAATTGCTAATTTTTTAGGATTTAAAATAGATTAATTAGTTTTTAATTCATTAAAAAATATTAAAAAGCAAAAAAAAATATAATTCCTTTTTAGAAAATTTTATTTTGTCATTTTTAAGGTTTACATTCAAAAGTTTCATTTTTAGGATTGATTTTTATCTTAGTCGCTTATTTGTCGTGTTTTCTTCGTGCCCGTTATTTGTTTTCTTGCTTAATTGTTATTATTTGCTTATTTTAATTGTTGATTTAAATTCGTAAAAGTAGATAATCAAATCAAACTTTGTTATTATTCAAATCATTGTCCAGACAAAAACGTGGTTTCAATTTAACAAATCGTTGGGACTTAACGACCCGGGAATCATACTTTTCGGTTAATATACGTATTATATTATATATATATTTGTGAAGATTTTCGTTTCTACCTTTGTCCTCAAGGGTAGTTTGGTAATTTTCTTTCATATGAAATTTTATAATTACGTGTAATAGATTTACTAACAATCACATTCACTAAAAGTTTCCTCGGGAATGTTTGTCTAAAACGAGAACATTTCATTCTTTAAGTGAGGGTTTCGTCGGAGGGAAAAAATTGAATTCACAAATTTGGGGGGGATTCGAGATCCTCCCAAGTCAAGATCGTATCAGGTGGTTCTTATCGTAACAAACTTTAGCGGCCCACTCGAGTGAGTATGGAAAATCATAAGCTTTAAAAACCGCTTCGGTACATCTCTAAATCGTAAAGTTGAAGTAATCCTTTGAACTATTTATATGAGAGTGGGATTTTCGGTTGAAAGGGTTAGTTGAAACATAGTTTGTAACAATTCGTTTTAATCTCAAAATGATCCGCATTAATTTTAGGTAAAACGATAGCTTCTCCATACCCTTCCGTGGGTGCACGGAGTAGCTCTTCCATTGTACGTTCCGCCATTGGTGCAACTTCAACGATAGTACGAAGCTCGGGTTCGACTACGTTTGGAGCACGTCCTCTATTTTGACGTCTCGGAATGGTTACGTTCGAATTATTTGGAAAATTGGAATTTCTAGTGCGCATGCACTAAACAAACAAAAATGATAAAAGAAAATATTTTTGTTTACCGAATAATCAACAAACTTAGGGTAACTCTCTTAAGTAAAATAAATTTTACAAAAGAGGTGCGCCTTTTTCGTAAGTGACACAAACGGTAAAAAAAAATTTGAATCTTTGGTTCGGGAACTTATTGATGGATAATACTTCAGTTGAAAGTATTATTTGTTGGTGTTCTTTTACCAACTTTGTAAAAAATTTATTTCTTATATTCACGAATTCACAAGAAAAATCGAAAAATCCGGAAGAGCAAATATTTTTGTATTTTTCTTATTTATTAATCTTCTACTTATACTAAAAAGAAAAGAAAAATATTTTTTACTTTTTATATTTTTAATTTTTTTTTGTATTTTTGATTTTCTCAAAAGCGTAACTTTCGAAGACGAAAGGTTCTTCAAACCACGATCGACAAATGCAAACGAAGGAATCTTAATCACAAATCCCCGGCAGCGGCGCCAAAAATATTGTTGTTCGAAGTATTAATACACGTAAATAATATCAAAGTATAGAGAATTCAAATACCTTGAGAACAAACGGTAGTAGGAAAAAAATTCTTACAAAATTACTACCGGTTTATCGGTAAGTGATTACGGGTGTTTTCCCACGATCAATGAAATGTGACTCGTTTTTATTTTGGACATTGACTTGATTGTTCGAAGATGATTTGTTTTATAAGTCATATAGTGAGCAAATTAAGGGACAATTAAACCTAAATACGAAAAAATGATAACGGGAAATATTGTAAAAGATCAATTAAGCTAGAACACTAAAATTCAAACCCTAAATACTTTTCTTATACTTGTTCTATCTAAATGATACTATTTAAAAGTAAAAAAGCTAAGGAAATTCTAAACCGAGAGTAATTTGAGCTAAAAACAAAGAAAACGAGAACGGGGATCGAATCTCGTTCTTTAAAAATTAAACTTTCAAAATATTAACCCTACGGAAGTAGATTTCAACCTAAGCCTAGAATATGATAAAAGAAAATTTTATAAAAAAGAAAATTATTTTTTTGATTTTTTTTCTATTTTTTATGCTTTTTTAAAGTTTTTAACTAAATTAATTCACGAAAAATATAAAACTTTAAACTAAAAATCCTAAATTTTTTCTAAAAATAGCTTATAATAAGCAAGATGCAGGAAAAATAAGAAATCCTAAATTGCTAAACTAAATAAGCCGGGAAAATTCAAATTAGCAATCGAATTGCTTATTATATATAAAGTTCAAAAAAGGGTTAAAACAATTGATTGTGCAAAGATGGACGTAAAAGTCCCAAGGGCACATTGGTGAGGGGTGTGTGTGTTGAGGCTTTATAAAAGGGTAGAGGCTAAGTTGAGGTCGGGGGTTCGAGTCTTGCTCACCCCCGACTTCCTTGGTTTCCCCTTTTTTATTTTTTTGCAAAAACCTAAAAAGCAAAGTTGTAAAACCGTGCTACTTTCACCCCCCCCAAACAGTGCCAGGGACGAATACCACCGAGCCGCCACCCCCACCCCTTCGAAACAAGGGTCCCGAGTTAGGGGCTGACAACCTCACACTGGAAGGGGTCACGACTGAACTGGCGCCGAGTGATTTCGTATCTCAAAACTACGAGACTTTGGTCGCCCTCATGCAAGAGGAAACAAAAAAGAGATCAAGCAGAGCCACAGGCCCGAGTTTTTTTTTTTTTTTTTTTTTTTTTTTCTTCACTTCGGTCCGGAGGACCGAAGTATCTCACCGCGCCACAAAAAAAAGCCCGGAAAGGATAACCGTCGACCTCCAGTATTCGGTAGAATCGGAAAGAAAGTTTCAGGTACTCAAACAGCTAACTTGCAGAACTTGGACACTCATGAAAACAATGACTGGCGCATCAGCGTCCGTGATAGGCTGGGCAGTCGCGATGTCCACAGCAGGCTTGGACAAAGGCGCTCCCCGAGTGAAAGTCCTCCAAGTTCGGACTCCGAGGACAGTCGGCGCAAGCGCCGCAGAAGAGTAAGCTCGTCCTCAGAAGACTCCTCGGACAACGAGGACGCAGAAACGGGACACTGGAAATCCAAGAACACATATCGTGAAGACGAGACGAAAGTATGTCCCGTCCATGCGTCCCAAAAGGTCGACGCATTACCGACGCATTAAGCGATTTCTCGAGGATAAGAAAGAAACGCATGCCTGCCTAACGTAAAAAACTTCTGATGGACAGGTGATCCCTGACGACCATCTTAAACATCTTCCGAATCGGCCACTATTGAAAACTGGCCACAACCTGTGTGGTGCCACATTTATCAAAATCCATGTTAGTTAGGAACAACGCGCGGAACTGGTTCAGCAAACTACCACGCATAAGCATTGATGGGTTTGAAGAGTTGCGAAGGGCATTCCGCTTAAATTTTACTCAAAGGAAGAAGTGTGCCAAGAACCCTGTCGAGCTTGCCAGGGTGAAACAACGCCAAGGGGAGTCTACAAGCACCTACGTAGAGTGCTATAAGGACGAATGCATACACGTCAAGGCGTACCCCGAAATTCTCAAAATCTTCGGGTTATGAATGGAATACATAATCCAGAACTCATCAAAAGGTTGAATGATAGGGTTCCCCAAACCTTTGATGAGTTGATGAAACGTACACGGTCCTTCATTCAAGGAGAAGCCACCGCCGCGGACAGCAGAAGAGGCTACTCAAACAACAGGTCACAGGAACAGTCCAGGAGACAATCCAATGGACAAAGTGGCAGTCGCAACAACAGCTACCACGGTCAGAGGGGCGGGCGGGGGAACGACAAGTACACCCCACTGACAATGACTCCAAAGATATACTCCGCAAACAGAAGTTGCAAACCTTCCGAAAGTGCCACCACCGATGCGTACTCCAGAAGAGCAACGCGAGGTACCGGATACTGTGAGTATCATAGGCCATAAGGGCCAAATAAAATTACATACCATGAGAGGGGTCCCAACTGCGCCAGCTAATAGACAAATTGGTGAAGGAAGGCAGATTGGACACCTGGTTGAAAACACAAGGAAGGGAAAAGATAAACAAGGACGAGGCAAGAAAGACGCACCTAGAAACAAGGCGACACCATCTATGTGGTGCAGTCATGAGCAGCGAAAAAATAAGCAAAAAGTCCAGCCAAAAATTCTCGCAGGGAAGTGGCCCCCAAAAAAACATCTCTTTTCCCACTTTAACTGCGGACAACGCAGTGGTGGAGCCACTTTACCATCAAGTAAATGGCTGCAGTAACGACATCCACCGCATAGTACATTGAAGGATGAGCAACTGCAGACAACTATACGAACATTCTTTCCAAAGACTGCAGCCCTAAGTAAAAAGTCAGTTAAGACCCTGCCACGACGTCGTTGACCTGCTTCACGGGAGCAAGATATGTCCCATGGGGCAACAACGATTACCGGTTATGGAATGAAAAAAGGAGCACTCCACAGACATCCAGTATGAATTTCTCATGGTGTTCAGATCACCAACGCCATACAATGGCATTATTGGAAGACCAGGATCTCGGCGATACGCGCGGTCCCATCCACGGCCCACGGGATGCTAAAATTCCCCGTCGACGGCGGAATTGTCACCATTTACAACACCGCCGCACCGCCTAAAGAATGCAACACAGTCACATGTGACGTGCCGCAGACTAAGAGACAGCACGCAACCAAAGTGACAAACTTGAAGGTCGCGATTCATCCCGATTACCCGGAGCAAGAAGTATCGATCGGGGGGTCGCTGTCTGATACGGGTAGGGCGCTGTGTGCCGCACTTCTTAGCAAAGAAACCTCGATATCTTGCAATGGGAACCAAAACACATGACTGGTGTGCCACGATCGATCACAGAACACAAGTTGAAAATCCGACAAGGATACTCCCCAGTAAGGATACTCCAGAGCGCGCTAAGGCCATTCTGGAGGAGGTACATAAACTTGTGGAGCAGCATCATTCGATAAGTCTATTACCATGACTGACTCCTCCAACCCAGTTATGGTCAAAAAGAGCGATTGTACAGGCAGAATATTGCTTGGACTTCACCGACCTTAACAAAGCATGTCCACAAGAACTGCTATCCACTACCGAGATAGACTGGAAAGTGGATCCTTAAGCGGATACCCCTTCACGTGCTCGTAACCATACAAGGGGTATCACACAAATCCAAATGGCCAAGGATGACGAGGAAAAGAAGCCTTCACACAAGTCACGGTGTCTATAGCTAGACAAAGATGCCTTTTGGCCTAATGAATGCGGGTGCCACCTAACAGCGACAGGTAGATAACGCGTTCGAGGGGCAAAGTGGGCCGCAACTCTGGAAGTCCTATGACGATGACCTTGTTAAAAATAAAGAGCCACACCGAGGACATTTGGTGCGTGACATTGTAGAAACTTTTAGGGCCCACCGAAAAATCAAAATGAAGCACAATCCTAAAAAAATCACTTTGGGCTACAGAAGGCATGTTACTCGGATAACTTGATAGAACCTTAACGCATCAGCTTGTCCAGAAAAAACAAAAGCTTGCATCCAACTTCCTTCACCGCGCACGATGAAAGAATCCGTCGTTAAATGTGACGTTAGCCGGAATTGACGAAAAGTTCCTATCCAAGTCAGCAGACAAGTCACTCCCCTTGTTCAAAACACTCAAGAAGTGTACAAAGAAGGGAGACTTCCGTTGGACTACAGAAGCAGAAGAAGCTTTCACGCTGCTCAAGCAGCATATAGCAGCACTTCCCACGCTAGTCGCACCCCGACCAGGAGGAGTTGATAATATATTTATCCGCGACGCATGGGGCAATTAGCGCCGTGCGACTGACTAGATAGAGGAACTCCATACAAACACCGTAAACATCCGTAAGTAAAGCACTCAAGGAAACGGAGATCAACTATAGTGCAATGGAGAAGCTGATCCTGGCGTTAGTATTTGCCGCCAAAAGACTGCGCAGATATTTCCAAGCGCACCCAATAGCGGTAATCACAGATCAACCCATCAAACAGGTTATCTCTAAACCTGATGCGTCGGGGCGATTGCAAAAGTGGAGCGTGTTGCTAGGGTAGCATAACATCTCTTATAGACCACGCATTGCAGTGAAAGGACAGATACTGGCGGATTTTCTCATCGAAAAACCAGAAACCGATGCTCCTCCCCCAGAGCGAGGAATAGGGGGGGGAAATGGAAAGGGGGTAAAACTCCAAGACCCATGGATCTTATTCACGGATGGATCGTCATGCGTGGACGGGTCGGGCGCAGGCCTCATCCTCACTAACCCGGAAGGAATGGAATTCACTTACGCACTGCGTTTTGAATTCACAGCCACGAACAACCGAGGGGGGGGGGGGGGGGGGGGGGGGGGGGGGGGGGGTAGTTGGGGAGTACGAAGCCTTAATGCGGGGCTACGCATTGTACTCGAATTGGTGAACGTAACCTAGAAGCACATGTGACGCCGTTATGGTAGCCAACCATGTGTTGGGCGAATATGTGGCTAAAGAAGACAACATGATTCGATACCTCGACAAGACCAAGTCGCTAATCCAGGGCTTTGATAGATTCACCATTCGGCAGGTTCCTAGAGGTGACAACAAAAAAGCGGATGCCTTAAGTAAGATCGCATCCACAAGCTTCGCGCACCTATCAAAGCAGGTGTTGGTCGAAATCTTGAAGAACAAATCCATCTCGGAGATGGAGATATCTACGGTGATAGAAGAGCAGGATCCTACGTGGATGACCCCTCTCATCGAATTCATAAGCAAGGGCACGCTCCCTCATGAACAAAAGGATGCCCGGCGAATACGCCGCACGGCGCAGAGATTCGAACTTCGAAATGGTGTCCTCTATCGACGTTCGTTCCTACAACCATGGCTCCGATGCGTCGGACCTATTCAGGCAGACTATGTGCTACGCGAGATTCATGCGGGTTCATGCAGTATGCACTCAGGACCACGATCTGTAGTAGCTAGAGCCTTACGGTCTGGGTACTACTGGCCCACCATGCACCGCGACGCACGCGACATGATAAAGAAATGCAATGATTGCCAAGTACATAGACCAATCCCGCGCCAACCACAACAGGAGCTCACACCCATCACCTCGCCATGGCCATTCCACAAGTGGGGTATCGACATCGCTGGTCCCTTCCCTGTTGCTGCGGGAGGCTTGAAATTCCTTATCGTGGCTATCGACTACTTTACTAAATGGATCGAGGCGAAAGCGGTCGCAACAATCACAGGGAATCAGGTAAAACGATTTGTTTGGGATAACATTGTGTGCCGTTTTGGATTACCGGAAAATAGTTTTTTGACAATGGGAAACAATTCTGTGATAACCCGTTCAAAGACTGGTGCACGAGATTAAGCATTACACAGCGTTTTGCTTCGCGTTAAACACCACAGACCAACGTTTGGTTGAGCGTGTAAATCGAAGTCTAGGCAAGGAATCAAGCGTCGCTAGGGGGATAGACATAAAGGCAGGTGGGTACAGGAATTTAATCACATGTCTTGAGGGCAACACCGCACAACGATCAAAGTTAGCACAGGGACACTCCCTTCTCTCTTTCTATGGACGGAAGCCGTTAACCACCGAAATCGCGAAAGCCAACGATCGATAACCGCGGAGGGTCAATATCGCAACAAAGACGATGAGCGACGTATAGACTTGGACATTTTGGGAGGATAGGCGCGAACAAAGCAGCCATACGTAGGAAAAAGCAAAGTTACAATGAATGGAAGCTATGACGCTAAGTTCGAGAGTCTCATTCAGAGCCCGCCCGGGGGGGGGGGGGGGGGGGCCACAACCCCACCAGGCGACTTCGTGTATCGTGCCTAACGACGCAAGCCACGCGAAGACACATGTGGAAGAGGGGGGGGAAAGGGAAGAAAAAAAGCTGGGACAAAGGTAAGCACTTGGAAAAGGATCATACTACAAGCTTCGTGACATGGAGGGGCGTAGTTTTGCCCACGCAAGGAACATCTGCAATCTCAAGAAATGCTATATTTAGGGAAGTACTCACTGGGTATATGCGTACTTATATTTTTTTTAGGACAAATGCTTTTTTTATTTTTGCAAGTATTCATTACATGTCGCGGTTTCTAGCTAACTCCGCGACACAATTCGCTTTACATGCTTATTGTGAGTATCTATTTACGTATCAATATTGTTGTTACATTATTCTGTGCCTACGCGGCGTGCATGCACCTAATCACCCCACGATGGGAAAATGATGAGTAAACCTACTAAATGACTCGTTGAGTAAGAGGGTTGCAAACCCATCAACATTGGATCATGAATCCTTGTTAAACACCTTTCTCTCAAGACGTTGGAGTAAGTTTCGATGCGCATTCCACGATGGATGCGCAGCAGCGCACACGGCGCACGTTTAACAAATTTGGAGTCGAAACTTTTGACTTCTTGATATGGTATTCGCGGTACGCCGCATGTAATTGTAATGTCAACCCATACATATAAACTTTGCATATTTTGCAGTCATGAACTTTGTAATGACTATGTTCACAACAATTTGACAAAAGGCACATCACAAACAAGTCTTTCATGCAAAGGCAACTAATTGTGCACAAACATATTGTCAACTTTCATAACTAATATTGTGTGCGTACAATCGCACAAGCCACGATAACAAACGACCCATACTATGGGTCCAAAAGGATAGCTTTTACAACAGAACCATGAGTTTGGTTAAACAAAATTTACCAACATACACAATTACGATAAGTTTGTACAAGGAAGAAAGCCTAGATACTGTGACAACGACTTCCGCTCTGAATTGCAGCTTTAGTACGCAGCATTTTCCAGCCTCCTCAAGCTCCCCAGAAGTTTACTATCTTTCGGTGACACAGTCGCCACGCTCACTGGTACTCCATCAGAACGGGGGAATGTGCGGCTGCACCAACACCGCATAATATTGCCTTGCCCTTCACCCCCTTCTTCTTCGCAAGCCTTATGGCGTGGGCCTCTAAAGACTCCTTCAACGAAATCTCCTTCTCAAGTGCAAACGGATTCAGGATGTCACGCGGACAGGCAAAGATAGGAACCTGCAATTGCGCCACATCCGGCTTGAGAAAGTAATCCGGCTGGGCCTCAGCGCCCTCGGTGGCATGCCTAGCCAAGGTTAACCCCGCCATTATCACACCTATGGGGTAATCCTGGTCACGCTCCAGCTGTGCAATATGAGGCAGCTCTAACAATTTCATCGCCTCCATAGCAGCAACAAGCTCCTCATATGCATTCTGATTATATCCAGGTACCTGTGCGGCAGGCACTGTCAGCAGCTTCTTTTCATGCAGTTCCTCCACCGCTTCCGCCTTACCACGAGCCAAGGCACACTTCACAACATCCCCAAAGGACTGCTTGACCTCCTGTGATTCCAAAGTGCTCATGGCAGCAAGGCGCAAACCATGGCTTATGAGCCACCTGCGCTCAGCAATCGTGGACAACATGTGAGGGTACAGCTCCTCATCGTACTCAATACTGAGTTTGCGTAACTTCTCCTCCTGCTTCTCCAACAGCCCCTCCACTCTCTGGCGAAAATCATCCAGCCCAGCAAAATGATTGTTCTTACCCCCTCCAAATACTTCATGACCCAGTGACAACTTGCCTTGTAATCTGCAGCATCCGCGCGCTCTTGCTCTACCTTGACAAGTAGTGCCATTTTTTCCTCGGCAAGCTTCTGTGCATAAGACCTCGAAGACTCCGCCTCAGCCTGCGCATCTGCCAACTGTGTCTTCAGCAGCAGAATCTCTTCATCCTTCTGAACACTCTGGCCGCGTTCACTAGCAAACCTTGCTCTCAGCTGCGCCACCAGCGCGGCTTGCTGCGCAGTGACCATATCAAACTCCCCCATAAGCTGATCCACTGGCATGCCCTCAAATGCCTTGGGACCTGTCTCCCGATCCCTCCTTGATATGTCATCAGCAGTCAAGGGACTAGTCTGGGGAGGGGACTGTCCAGCATGCGTCACCGGCGCAGAGGAATCGCTAGTAGCCTCGACACTGCGCACAAATAGCAAACAACCAACCAATAACGAGGATTCCACATTACTTTAGTAACTTTGCGTACACTAAACACTTCTACTAGACAGACATAGAGGATACGTTACTTACTTGAGGAGAGGAGTCTCGGTTTCCTCCTCAGTCGATGTACTACCGCCTAGACTGACATAATGCACCCTCTTTGACGTGCCCGCGCCGTCATCACTGGTGCCCCTTTTGCGTTTCAGCCTAGAGTCAACTTCTCCGGCCTCGCTTTCAGCCCCTGCGACATCAGCATCCTCTGAAGAACCAACGCTTGTTGCGTCTGGCCTGGGGGGCTCCGCAGTTGCACCTGGTACACTGCGCAGTGGTATGGGTGCTAATACATCAGTACTCTCAACCTCTGGTTGCTCCAACACAAGTTCCATTGTGCGCCCTGCAGTACTTTCCAGCAGCGGCTCCTCACCATCTCTTAATGGGCGCACCCCCTCGGTCACCAGCTTGGGCTTACTCAAATGGACCACGCTAAACAAATCCATTTCTGCGCAACACAAAACGAAAACAAACAACAAATGGTTACATACGCTTAAATACGAAAGAGCGCTTACACTACTAAGCGAGGGAGACGGAAGGACAAGCACCCACCCTGGCCGTCATCGCCTATAAACGTCGGCACTTCCTCCGGGCTTCGGAAATAATTACGACTAATGCCCATGTGGCATAGAAAGGCTTCCGAGTATGCGTTGATAGGGATACGGTTCTCATTTATAAGTTCCGCATCCTCCATACTATACGACCCGGGGGGTGGACGCTCATCCCTCGGCAATGACCCCTGAGTATAGAATGCGAAGTCCCAGGGAACCAACGCATCATCTACCCAGAAGAACATCTCCCTCCAACGCCTCAGCGCATCTAATTTTTCGGTATAGCACTGCAAACGCCCGGCGCGCTTGGAAAACGATACCCATCCGTTTGACCAAGAGGTGTGATAGAAGGCGCAGAACAAATGGACCGTAGGATTAATTGCCAAAAGGCGGCAATTAACCTCGAAATTGGATATTTTTGCCGCGCCTATGCAGTGCAATTGGGAAATATGAAGACGATAATGGTTCAGGACGTTGCACATAAATAACGAGAGGGGTAACACGTTGATTGGCAAACTCAAAGAACCGTGTGTATACCCCAACCTTCCCCTCGGGGAAATCCGCTATACTCGTACTTGCAGCCGGCACTACCGGTGCCTATGCGAATGGAATGTAATACTCCGATGTGAACTCAAGGAGTTCCTCATCTGTTATTTCTGAGGTAAAATCAGTCAGTTGCAACACCATGATTTGCGAAGCAAGAGTTTGGATGCGCACGCGCGTATTACCTGTGTCTGATTTTTGATGATTAATGGAAGCTTTATCAATGGTGGTGGAAGATATTGTTTTATTACATGTGGCAAACATTAAATGAGGCGAACCCTTATATAGGGCAGTTGTTAAACTGACACGGCGACCGGATGAGGCACACGTGTCCCCCCACTTTGTCCTAATCGTAGTGGTATGAGTGAAACAAAAAAAAAAATAAAAAATATGCTATGTATCTACTACCTTCTCACGAAATTACGAGGAGCATTTTTTCGACTCAAGTTACCAGAATTCCATTGTATTTGGCGGACAATTTCTTGTTTCATCCACGCTATCGCATCAGATTTTCCCCCCCCCCCCGCGACTATTTATAGTTCTAGCAACCGCGGTCTTACCAAGCGCAAACTAACTGGGGGGACATGATGAATATAGTCCAACCTCGGTCATAACACGTACCCAACGAATAGTACTTATACCTAGGCCCATGATGAATGGGCCATAGCGACATCAATACGAACTTTCAAGGCCCAAATGGTACTGCCCATGACATATGGGCTATCGCGACGAGGATTTAGGCCCACGAGGCCCAACTAGCGCACACATGCGCAGCTATCTAGAACGCCCGTTATGAACGAGTCATAATCATGAGGTGGGCCTGCTAGTTACTAAATAAACGGTGAGACCTCTCGGATACTAACCTAATTAATGGGATAAAGCCCATTAGGGTTTTTGTGAGAAATATAAAGAGCACCTCGCACTCATGCTAAGGTACAACCCTCATAACCCTAACCTCCTACTCAAAACTAAACCGATTACTCCACTTCTCACGCCGGAGGATATCGAGGGAAAAAATTCCCACGGTAAGCCTAACGGTGCTTTGTTTTTTTATATTCTTAGTGCGGCAGGTCTCCTACGATCACGATTAATTGATACAAGGCACCAGAGACTAACAGATCCGTATTACACCTAATAACCGGACCTAATCAGGAAATCCGGCGCTCTTTAAAAAACCAAATTTTGCAATTTTAACCCTACGAAAGCAAATCTAATTTTCCTAAGTCCTAAATGTTAAAAGAGAATTTTCTAAAAAAGAATTATATTTTTTTGATTATTTTTCTATTTTTTATGATTTTTTAAAGTTTTTAACAAAATTAATTTACGAAAAATGTAAAACTTTAAGCTAAAAATCCTAATTTTTTTCTAAAAATAGCTTATGATAAGCAGGTTGCAAGAAAAATAAGAAATCCTAAAGTGCTAAACTAAATAAGCCGAGAAAATTCAAATAAGCACTCGAAGTGCTTATTTATACTATAACTCAAAAAAGGGTTAAAAGTTTATTGAATGCACCTTGAGACGTAAAAGTCCCAAGGGCGCAATGGTGAGGGGTGTGTGCGTTGAGTGTTATAAAAGGGAGAGACTAGGTTGAGGTCGGGGGTTCGAGTCTTGCTCACCCCGACTTCCTTGGTTTCCCCTTTTTAATTTTTTTACAAAAACCTAAAAAGCAAAGTTGTAAAACAGCTTATAATAAGCTATTTTTGTGAAAACAACTTTTCTAAAAGCTAATCAATAAGCCATTAAATGAGCTTAAAACAGACAGAAAGTACTTAACTACTTTTTTACTTTTTACAAAACTTAATAAGCTAAAAACTAAAATAAGCTAAAACAAGGACTGAATAAGCTATTATTAGACTAAAACTGACCTAATAAGCTAAATTTAACTAGAAATAAGCAAGCCATAAGCTAAGGATTTCAAATAAGCACTTATAAGAAAACTGCTTACCAAACAGGCCAAAATGCTAGTTTTGAGCTTAATTTTAAGCACACAAATGGAACCTTATGGCAAATCAGTTTATTCTACCTTAAAGTTCAGCTAATAAGCTACTTAAAACTACCAGCAAAATACATTTTGAAATTAAAATGAACACTGAAAAAGTGAAATGAAAAAGCTACCTGAGTTATTTTAACTATGTTTTGGTTTTTTAATGAAAAGACTAAATAAGCTAAAACCTAACCTAAATAAGCTATGAACCACTAAACATTAACCTAATAAGCTAGTTTAAACAACAACTAAACAAAAACTTAAGCTATAATCTAGAAATCTCAAATAAGCTCTTTGACAAAAACTGTTAACCCAAACAGTCCATAAGGGCAACATAAAGCTTATTTTTAAATAAGCTAAAGGATCCTTATGGGTTTCTAGCTTATACTACCTTAAATCTTAACCAAAAAGCTACATGAAACAACTTTTAAAAATCATTTTGAAAATCAAATGCTTATTGAAAAAGCTCCTTGAAAACTGCTAATTTTCTCAGTTTGTACTGAGTTTGAAAAAGACAAAATGCAATTTTTTAGCTTAAAAACAGATAGACAAATAAGCTATTTTATAAAAACTAAGTTCAAAAAGATGATCATTAACCTACAAACTACTTGTAAACTAAAAATCAAATCCTAAAAACTAAATTTACCCTCTGAAATCTAAGATTGAAAAAGGCCATTTTTCATTCTAAGCTACTGATGCAGTTTGCACAAAATTGACCCAAATCCATATGAAACTTGTGCAGGTTTAAAGACTTGCTTTATACACTTTTTAAAGTACTAAACTAAATGCATAATGAGTAATAAAACTAGCTAGAACCAATTAGAGCTTAAGTTGCTTATGCAACTGAACTAAATCTAACAGAAGCTAATCATTACTTATAAGCATTAATTAAAACAGAATTAAACTATCAAAGCTATTTAATCCTACTTTTATAAACCTTATATGAGTTTTAAAATGAAATCCAGGGACCAAAATGGCTTCAAGCAGTACTAACTCAGGTTAGTACTGCTTGACCCAAACACCCCCTTATTTTCTTAAAAGTCATTTTTAGCTTATAAAATTGAGATTCAATACACAAACTAGTAATACCAGATAGTGACAAAGCAAGAACAGGCTTATTGAACAGATTTTAACAATAAAATAAGCTAGATTAATAAGCTAACCACTAAGCTAATTTTTTTTGGTTTTTAACTGTTTTAAGACAAATAAGGAGCAGACTAAGATCTAAGTTGAAAATAAGACATAATAAGCATCTAACATCTATACTAAGCAACAATAAGCTAGAGTAAACAACAATTATCAAGCAATAAGCAGAAAATGAACAGATTAAGCTATTATGCAATATTTAAGCTACAAAAATAAAATGAAGACTTACATAAGCCTCTGCACTAAACAAGGCTTTAATATTTTGCTCTTAGAGCTATCAACAAGCTCCAGCTTATCCTAGGATAAGCTGGTAGGGTCCTGGAAGTCCTTCCATTATTGACTTCCCTTCCAATAACAAGCTTAGGTAAATTTAGGGTTGAATTTGAATAAGATAAGCTCAACTAAGCTTTTAAGAGCTTAGTTGAGTAATTAGCTAGCTTAAAAGTAGATATGACAACTTATTGAGAGCTTATTGAACAGTTGAAAACTTATTTAAACCATTACATGTTAGGTAAAAACAAATTAAATCACAAGATTTAAGAGTGAACTACAATTTTATTAATAAAACTGAATTACAATGCTTTAAAAAGAGATTACAAATATTTAAAATGACATTTAAACTAAAAATTACAATAAGCTACGTTTACACTAAGGCTATATTAAATTGAGCTAGATTTTTTTCATGTGGGAGAGGCAGGACATGTATTTATAGCTAGAGATAGATGCTTCTAGGTCTTCAAGTTTGTTAGACGCTCCTCTTAATCCAAACCCTTCATTCCTTGCCAATCATTAGATCTTCAGTCTTCCCCGTTGGATCAATATGTGATCACACGGATTGCCAGCGTGGCATTCCTTGTGTCAGAGGCTTTGTGCTTCTTTTACATTGATTTTAGTGCAATATTCCCCTCAAAGTGTGTTTGTTTGCAATCCCGCGTGTCATTCTTGATGGTGTCTTGGCCAATGAGAGGCTTTGGTGACATTTTGCTTTGCTGAATAGGCACTTTGTACTAAGAATCTTCTGACCACGTCATTAATTGAAAGGGTGTGGGTTAATTATGGTTTAATTTGAGCTGGGTGAATTGGGGGAGACGGTGAACAGTAAAAACTATTTTTCTCACCCCCCAAATGTTATATGACTTGTGTTTGACTCGGGGATTTAGGTGGTTGACTTGGGCTCGGGGAATTAGGTTTGGGTTGTTTGGTTTATGTGGGCTCGGGTATAAGAGTTTGAGGGATTTATAATATAAAGAGTTAACGATCGTTAGTTGTAATTTGTTTAGTTCTAAATTAAAGAAGGACTACACGATGTTATCAAATTTAGGGCTTATTTTTTTGTTAAATTGTTTTTTAACATTAAGGCTTATTTAGGTATTTGGGGTTTTTTTTTGGGCATGTTGTTGAGTTTACCAAAGGTTAGACCAAAAGTTGACTGAGTTGACCTTTTGTATTAGGCTAGAAAACTTCTCTTTTTTTCTTTCTGGCTCTCTGTGTACTTCTTTCCATTCCCTGTTCGAGTTTGAGGCTCGGTTTTGATTGTTGTTGAAAACACGTTTTCCCCCTCCTTGTGATTTTTTTGCAATAATCCCCGTACCTACACATCACAAAATGAATGACAAAACACGCAAAATTCAAAGCAAAAGCATAATTTTGCACAAATTTGTTCAATAATAAGAAAAAATAATAAAAAAAAAGAATAAATAAGTTTTTTAAGTAAAGAAGGAAAGGTCCATTTTTTTGGTAATAAAGAAAAGGATATGGTTATTGATATGGCGATTTCTCCACATAAATAATCAGCACGAGTCCTGAACTGATTGTTCCAGGAGTCAAAAGTTTAGGCCCGGGTCCTGAACTAAATTATTTAGAAGCCATTGCTGTCAACTCATTAAAATTAACATGAATAGTTTCAATGATTAAACGGGTCCTCTTGTTGTAGATTCGGAATGCTTTCTTTGCAGGGACGTAACCAACAAAAATTCCTATATCAGCTTTAGGTTTTAACTTACCAAGGTCTTCAACTTAGTGGGATAGCAGAGAGCACCAAAGACGTGAAGATAAGATAAGTCAGGTTTTCTATCATGGAGAAGTTCATACGATGTTTTGTTGTGATGTTTTTAGATTAATGATCGGTTTTGAGTATAGCAAGCTGTCGCGACTGCTTCTGCCCAGAGAAATAACGGAGCCTTTAAAAAGATCAACATGGTGCGAGCAGCTTCCACTAAAGTACGGTTCCGTCTTTCGACAACGCCATTCTGTTGTGGAGTGCGAGCAACGGATGTTTGATGTGAGATTCTGACTTCTTCATAATAAGCTCTCAGTGTCTGATTGAAAAATTCAGTGCCATTATCAGTCCTGATGCTATGAACGGTTGCATTCAGATGAACTTGAATCATTTTGAGGAATTTAATCACGAACTCTGGAACTTTATCCTTTGATCGTAAAAATTTCACCCATGTAAACCGAGAATAATCATCAACGATAACCAGTATATATTTTCTCCCATTGATACTTTGAATCCTCATTGGCCCGCAAAGATCCATATGCATCAGATAGAATTTTTCTTGAATGGAGTCTTCAGCTTTAGGTTTGTGGGAGTGTTTCTTTCTTTTACCAAGAGCATAGGCAGAGCACAAGTGATCCTTCTTCGAAGTCCTCGGACAAGACCTTGTTTGGCAAGAGAAGTGATATAATCAAAGTTTAAATAAGATAATCTTTGATGCCACAACCAAGACTTGGTCTTTGAGGCCTTAGACAAGAGACATATAGGAGAGAAGAGCAACAAATTTTCCATAGATAGAGTGTATAAGTTTGAACCCCTTGATCCCTTAAGTAGATCAACACCTTCTAAGTCTCGAATGAAGCAGGTGTGTTTGCGAAAAGCTACTTCGAGATCAGAATCACAAAATTGTCTCACGAAGAATAAGTTGTGTCCTAACCCTTCCACATAGTAAACCTAAGATATTGTTACGTTTCCCATTTGATAGTCTCCATAACCTATTATCTTAGCAATATGACCATTTCCAAATCTGATGGTACCCAAGAATTTATTGACAAAGTTGATGAGTTGAGAGCGATTTCCAGTCATATGCTTAGAGCATCCGGAGTCCAAATACCACAGAACAATTTGAACAACCTACAATCGTTAAGAGAAGAAGATGGAACATTAGAAATAGTAGATCCCCCAGATTGAGTGGGGTCCGAGGAGTTAGAGATTCTAGATTCTGTGATCATAGATTTACTACTTGATCCTACTAATTTTGGTGCTTTGGGTCTCCTACTGTAAACTATGATTCCTTGAGTTGGTGTAAGAACTGATTTGTTAGTGGTTTCCTTAGTAGGCACTACTTTAGTGTAGGTGAACCTAGTATAAGGGCACTTATTTCCGACTATAGTGAAGGTCCTACCTGTAGGTTTCTAACTATATCCAATTTCATTGAACACCTTACCCGTAGGTTTCCATACTTTTCTCATTTTATTTCTTTTAGATTTAGAGTTAGAACGCACATTCACATCATTCACATAATCAATAACATACATATCATGATTAGCATCAAACAAACATTTGTTACAGATAGCACAAATAGATTTAAACTTAGCATTTCTTACAGAATGCTTAACATGTGCATTACTGATAGGTTCAGAAATAGAATTCGTCTTATTCAAACTAGATTTAACTTTCCTAGGGTGTTCTTCTACTTTATTCTTCTTATTTCTACTTGGTGGTTGCGAGGTCCTATTTTTCTTTGTATTGCCTGAAGGCTTTGATCCGCTATCACTAGTAGTAGTGTTTACTCCTGTAGAAGTCAACAAAGGCTTGTTAGAATCTTTGGTTCTAAGAGAATCAATCTGCTTGGAAATGTTGCTTGAAGATGTGACAGGTTCGACAAACCTAACTTTCTTGTCCTTGTTCATTGGTGTGACAACAACTAATTTCTCACAAGGTTTTGTTGAACTAAGGCATGTCTTAGAGACATAGACTAACAATTCCTGAACGTGTTTTGTAAACATGCAAGCAGATTCTAATAAAGGTTCACTAGGATTCTGTTTTCTAGCGTAGTCTACAAGTCCACGAAGGGTGTCAGGTATAGTCTTCTCAAGATAAACCTCATGGGCATCCCTATTGTTCTTAAGTCTATGAGAAATAGTATCTATGTCTAGCTTGAACATTCCTGGAGCAATAGTGGCAATAGGTTTTGAAACAGCAGTATCGACAACATTTTTCTCTTTAAGTTTCCTTAATTTATTTTTCAATGCTACAATAGCAAAAACCTTTTCTTGAAGTTGAGCATTTAAATTCGATTTTTTAACAGACTTTGCATTGATTTGAGCAATTAAAGAGGCACAATGTTCTTTGAATTGAACACGTGTCTTTCTAATTGAGTCAGATTGGTCTTTGTAAATTGATTTCAAATGCATTCATTCTTTTCGTAAATTTTCATTTTCTGAAAGTAATTTTGTCGCACTATGCTCCAACTCAATGTTTATCATTTCAATCTCATCAATGTCTTTTTTTTATATTTTCCACACTATCTTTTCCTCTCAAAGATTTAATCCTATCCTTCAACTTTCTTATGACCGTGTCCTTTTCTTGTGACTCAGCTTTCAATTCATTTATGTTAAATAATTGATTAAATGTAGGAGCATTTTGGTTTTCACGAAAATTGTCCTTTTGAAAAACTTCTTGATTGAGTTGAGTTGTTAATTCCAAAGTGATGCAGTGCTTTTCTAGTGTTGAATAACTCTTCAAAAGTTTATCGTAAACATCTTTTTCAATCAAATCTTTCTTTTTGAGAAGCTCAGTCTCAAGTTCCAGACACTTATTGCATTCATCCACACATGACTTATTCACATTAAGAATATCCATAGATTTCATAGCAATATGTACAATTTCTTGAGACATGGTTTGTTTCAATAGTTGATCATTATCAATACTAATTTGTTTGATTTGAATTTCAAAGGCGTTTTTGTCTATAGAACACTGATCAACAGCCGCTTCCATTTGGTTAAAAACAGTTTGAACATCAGTAATTTTATCTAAAAGAGTTCTATCAAACGCATTAAATGTATCTTTTAAAACTTTTAAAAATGGAATTATTTCAGTTACAAAACAAGCTTTTGTATGTTCAAAACCCCACGCACCTGCCATTATAACATCAGGTGTGGTTCTCTTTTTCACGACCGTGTCAAAACTGGCGAGTTGATATTTTAGCTTTTAAGACTTTCATTTATCAAACTTATCTTAGGAAGTTCACTAGGAGCTTCAATTTTAATAGGTGTATGTTAATTAATAGATGTGTCAGGATTATAGTTTGAATGTTTTAACCAGAAAGCTTGTTCTGCAGACAATTCTTTTTTAGTAACAAAACGTTTACCAAAATCTTCTTTTATTTTATTCAACTTTGAATAATCAATTGGAGAAATATTAATTTTCTGTTTTATTGAAATTGGATCATTTTGTTTATCAAGCATCTTTGATCGACTCTCTTCTTCCAAAATCAATGTCTCTTCATCATCAATCACAGAAATTACATTTGTTCCTTAGCAATAACACTACCATCATATAATGTTGGTTTAATCCGCTGAGCTTTTTTAAGATGGAACGGATTTTGATAACCAAGAGCTTGTTTGTGAGTGTTATCGTAAAAAACTTGTGGTTTCGTTAGCATATGCATTGCTTGCGTAGATCGATACAACTTACAAAGAATATTTTCCAGTTCTTTATTTTGGTTTTCCAAAACAATTTCCTTGTCAATGTATTTAGATTCTTTTTCTTTGACCTGATTAGAAAGAGTTTCTTTAAGTGTATCGATCTCCTGCTGAAAAGTTGCAAACTTTACATTTCTATTCCGAATTAAGTCATCCGTTTGAGAATCTATTAATTGTTCACGTTTGATCAAATCTACATTTTGTCTTTGTTCAAAAATGGCGACACGTTCTTTGTATCTCTCAAGCTCAGCGGTTAAGGATTTATTTACCATTTTATTTGACTTATTTTCCTTATCTAAATTAGCTACATGATCAGTCAGTTGTTCAACCAAAGATAGAACCAATAAATCATTTGGTGCAGAAGATTAGTATCCTGGATACCCGCATCTTGTGATTCCTGTAGATATCGAGAGTAAGGAATGATATTGCTATCACTAGTTATCTCATTATTTGGAAAATCTACAATATGTGTTTGTTCAGAATACGACATCTCTTGCACATCCTGATTAATCATATCATTCTGATAAGTATCAGAGTATGGTACCTCATAGAGGACATCTAAATCACAGCTTGAAAGATTTGCCATCAGAACCGCTTTAGCCGAGGATATATCATCACAATCCAAGTCATAGGCATCTAAATCTTCAGTCTGGAAAGCTGAATTTTGAGGGATTATCTACTGAGCAACTTGAACTTCTGCTATTCCAGGGTCTACTATGAATGCAAGTTGCTCTTCATCCAATATCTAACCAGCTTCTTGTGCTTCGGCTAACATCAACTTCTCCTTAAACCATGCAGAACTTCTTGGCCTCTTTGGCTGAGTGCACTATTTTGCCATATGTCCTTCCCCCAGACATTTATAACACTTCACAACCTTTGCTTGACCAGCTGCATAGTTTCCCCTTGAGTTTGTAGCAATTCCTCTGTTTCCAGTGCCAACAAAACTCTAAGTTTGTTTTCCTTGAACTTGTTGAACTGTGACTCTCCCATCTTGAATGGTTGCTTGATTTATGGGATTGGAAGACGTTCTGAGTTGATTGTTTGAGGGTGGAAACCTTGATACCACAGCAGATAGGAATGCCATTGCTTTATTAATGCAGTCAATCAGATATTCTCCTTGATCAAATGTAGGAACAGCGAGACCAGAGTCCATTTAAGAAAATTCAGCTTGAGGTTGTTGTGTCACTGACGGAGATATAAATGGTTGTGGAGAAACGGATTGTTGTATTGGATTGAATGGAGTATGATGTTGTTGATGATGAATAGGTGTTGCATAAACTGGTGTGGTTGTTTAGGGGGTGGATGCATTGTAGGAACTGAATGTTATGGAGATTAAGAGGAATTGTATAGAGTATGAGAATTAGCTACTAATGCAAGAGGATCTGGATATCTTTCACGCATGACACGTACTTCCAAAGCATGTCATTCATGTTGACTGAGGTATGCATATAATTTCACATCAATGACAAACTTGTTCCATTCCGATAGAAGAGCATTCAAAAAATTGGGTAATTGACTTAAACTTGCTGCAATGTCACCACACACACACACACTATGTCATTGGATCACAAGCTAAGAGAATCTCCAGTAATACTCATACAATGTTTCACCCTGAATGAAGCAAACTTATCGAACAAGTTGTATAATCTGCATTTACGTTCTTGATATGATAATTATAGTGCCTTTCATTGAGTAGCTTGACTTATCCCCCAAATATCTTATCCGTCTCTTGATGGTTTTACAAAGTGCATACACATCGGGTGGAAACCGTGAAAAATGTTATTAGTTGCTTGAACAACAACAATCATCTTGAAGTTGTTGTCCTCTGAGTGAGTTCTTAGGTGATTTCCTTCGGTCGAGTCTGCGCCATCTTCTGTCAACTGTTGTTAGACCAGTAGACCATTGTCGATTGAATCAAGCATCATCCTACCATGTTTCTTCCCTTTAATGAATAGTCATATACGACTTGCCCATAAATCGTACATTGATTTCTCAAGCATTGGAGGACGTTTGCCACAATTATATGTTCTGCTAAAGTAGTCATTGTGAATTTGTTATGTGAAAAGATAACTTCTTGATCGATCAGTGATTAGAGGGGTTGTGTTAAAGTGAGATATGTTTAAGTGATGAAATATTGAGATTACACTGGATTTTACAATTCTTGATGAAATCGGGAAAATAAGTTAATATTTCACGAGGTTTTACAAATCAAAGAAATAAACCGTATAATTTACCTAAGCAAATTGGTATACTTCTTCCAAGCAAATGTTTAATTCGCCTAAAGGAAAATGTTTAATTCGCCTAAAGGAAATGTTTAATTCGCCTAAAACAAATCTGTTTAATTCGCCTAAAACAAAGCTATTTAATTCGCCTAAAACAAAGCTGTTTAATTTGCCTAAACCAAATCTGTTTAATTTGCCTAAAACAAATCTGTTTAATTCGCCTGAGAAGAGATGTTTAATTCGCCTGAATCAAAACTGATTAGTTCGCCTGAGCAAAACTGATTAATTCGCCTAGACTGAAATGATTAATTCGCCTAAACAAGGATGTTTA
>BQNB010026092.1:0-55527 GCA_026074375.1 Tanacetum coccineum
TATCTCGTGCTATTGATCTATGAAGTAACACTCTCCAACCCATATTCCGCTGCGACCCATTTTGGGGGTGTTACAGTTTCTGACGATGTAAAGTGTTAGAAAGTGTAAACCACATGTGTATTTTGCACTTTACTCTATATGAAAAAGTTAAAAAGATAAGCAGGGTTTTATAAAGAAGAATAAGGGTTTAAATTTTTTTATAGGGAAAACAATGGCTAGAGAATTAAAAAGAAGGGGGATGAAATTGTGGTCGGGTATACGATCGAAATTGGCAAAAAGAAGAAGGGAACACGGTCGTTGGTGGTCGGGGTAGGTGAGACGTGGTCGGGAAAAGGGATTTTCACATAGATTACCATTAAGACACAAGCCCCTTCTGGTATAAGTTATAAACACTTTAAATCTGGCTAGAATCTTAACCCGCATATGCTTATTAGAATCGGGTTACATGAATTATAACTATATATACATTAGTCAATACTGCATATGAAATCGTGCTTTATTAATATTAAATAAAAACTCACCACTATCGAGGTAAAAAAAGTTATAAAACGCACCCTCAAATTATGCGAGAGGTTACTAAATCGACTTTAAACTTTTACATATTTACAACTTTTTAATATAACAAACTTTATTTATCAAATATGAAACGTATATTTATCGATTTATTCGTAAAAAAAATATGCACTGAAAAGATTGTAAAACCCTAAAATCAGAACAAGTGCAAAATTACCAAAATGCCCCTAATGTCAGAAAATTTAATAAAAGCATGAATAAAATTCAATCAAGCGTTATAAATTATAAAATACATCATGTGACAAGTATAAAATTTTTATAAGATTATAATATCTTATATTATGCAAGAAAAATAATTGTTTCTTATATATATGTGTTTTGCCGAAATAATTATGAGTTAATTACTTATATTATACAATTAAATATTAAATAAAATAAGGAAATTATAAAATATTTTAGGCAAAAATTAAAATCTGATTTTATACTTTGAAATACCCAAAAACTCGGCACTTCTTCCTAGTATATCTTTTATATACATTATTTTCATTTGTAAATCTCTTAAAAACCATTTCCGAAAACCCTAAACAATTTAGTGGCGGCACCATATTTTTTTCAAGGCAAGGAACGATTTTTCTAGGGTTCTTGGGAGTACAAGGGAGCTAAGAAAATTATTGGTTCATTGGTTTGAAGCTTGATTCGATTTATGGTGTTCTTTTGAATTCGAAATTCCTTGCCGAACTCAATAATTCATAAAATCATCAACAATTGTCAAAGGTATTTTTACAACTCAAGTTTTATCATGTTAATTCAGTATGTTCATGAGAAAAATTATTAGGCATGATCTAGGGGTCGATTTAGATTAATCATGTTCTAAACCCTAATTTTTAGCAAGAAATGAAATCGGCATGTAAATAATTATTACCAATGATTTTATATTTTTCTCAGCTTGTATATATCATGTATAGGTCAGATAAAATGCTAAATAAATTTTAGAGGAACTCGAAATAATTATTGTGGAATTTTCATCTTTGCCGATTTCGAATTATGAAGAAAATGAAGAAATAAATTAGAAAACGACTTAGGGTTAGGGTTTGGTTATTTTTCTTATGCTTAATTAATGCCAATGATTGTGTAATGATTTCTTAATAATTGGGGAAAAATCAATTTAGGGTTTTAGTGGATTAAATGCATGCCGAATTAGATAATTAAAGTAAAGGGACTTGTTTTGTAATTTCTGAAACTTTGGGGCTGATTATGGCATGTTAATATAATGTATAGATTCTGTGAAAAATAAGTAGAAGGGTATAAATTGTCATTTGATAATTGTTATGGGTTAAACATGATTAATTATATATAATATATATATAATTCGAATTGTATTTAAAACTGAGGGACTAAAAGTGTAAATTATGAAAAGTACAAGGTATGATCAGTAATTAAAGTATTAAGTATGAAAATACCATATTTGATATTATAAGGGCTTGTTTTGCAAAAATGGATAATTAAAGATCATGTTTAATTAAATTAATAACTAAAAGGACTAATTACGTAAATTATGTAAGATCAAGGATTTGGATTGTAAATACAGAAATAGAAACCTGCTAATTATAGAAACATGCTATTTATAGAAACCTGCTATTTATAGAAACCTGCTATTTTTAGAAAGACTATTGTTGGGAAGTTTAATTATGGGAACTTATTAAATCAGGGAAGTTATCATTTATGAAAAGTTAATTAAGGAAAGTCTATGTTTGGAAACTTACTATAATTAGAAGCTGCTATTTTTGGAAAGTACCCAATATAACAAGAATACTAATCATGAAACATAATAATCATGGAATATGTTAATCATGGAACGTACTAATCAAGGAATCATGCTAAAAATAGAAAGTTACTAAAAATGGAAAGTAACCTTAATCATGAACAAGTAACTTATATATGTCCTTTAACATGTAGATCGCATTAAGCAGGAGTAGCTTCCATCTTCTTATCCATCTCTTTCCGTTACTGCTGGACATAAGGTACGGATATTCCGTCCTTTCAGTAAGGACATTCTTTCTTTTCATGATTCATCCCCAGAACTGCTATGCTTCCCCATTTTTATGTCTTTTGCCATGATCCCTTACATGTTGATTTCATGACTTATTCTATTGCCCGAGCTATATATACGCATGACCATGATTTACATGACTTACCACCTAGTCATGGAGGTACCATGACCGTGACACATGAGGCACCTGTGTCACGACTCTTTCGCGTTGAGAGTGATTTCACGCGGCGTCCCTTTTTCATGTTACCAGATTATATTTCATGTTTGGCCATATTATTTCAGGGCGTATGGGTGATCCTTAAGTTTACATGTTTACCTTTCATGGTGATTGGTGGTGTGTGCTCTAATCTTCCCATCACATTGGAGCTGATCCCGTCCACCCATATTATTATAAGAGGTCACCCCTCTATTACATGTTGAGGCAGCCCCTCTATTATATGCATGTATTCACGACATTATTATTATGACATGTATGATTATATGAGCTCGTGGGCATTCCTTGTTATTATGTCTATACTATCCATGATATCTTATGACATCTTTACTTCGTATTACCATGCTTTACATGTTTATTTCCTATTCTTCATGACGCATTCTCCAGGTTTCCCTCATGGACCTCATGATTTCCGCTGCTTTATATTTATTATCCAGGATTCATACTTATTACTTACATTGTTATTATATCCGTTCACTGAGCGTTATGCTCAGCCGTATTTCTTTCTCTTTCTTATACGGCAGGTATCTAGAGGGAGATTGGGCTTGAGAGAGTGTGTGCTTAGGAAGTGACCATTTAGCTTCCTTTCTCTTTTATCGCAGACACTTTGATGTGCTATACTATCTTGGACACATGTTTTAGTCCTTTAGACTTCTTTTACGTTATTCATGTTGATCTCATAATCGGGAGCCGATGTTTGATTCCGGCTTTCCACTTTGTTCTATGTTATCATTTATGACTTTATGCCTTTATTATGCTTTGATATGACACCATGATTATGACGTTTCGGCCTACTCTCCGGAGCGGGTTTGGGTCGTTACAAAGATCGTCGACTTGCGAACAAAATGAACCAAATATTGCAATGCTTCTGACATACGTACGATTTTATAAAAAAATGTTGAAGTCTAATATATATTTTTGCAGAATTTACGGAAATAGTCTTTGAGGTTATCGATCCTTTGCAAAGTTAGTTCTTAATGACTAACTTTGCAATGGAATGCTAACCGACAGACTATTTCCGTAAAAAAAATTAGAAACAATTTACGAAAATAGTCTTCGGGGTTGTCGGTCCTTTGCAAAGGTAGTCCTTAATGACTCACTTAATATACGAAAATAGTCCTTGGGTTATCGTTCTGTTACAAAATTACTCTTTAACGTAAAATTTCACACTTCGCAACGAAGCACGGGTTCAAATCCTCGTTAAAAACATTATAAGGATGAAGCCAATTAACTCAACATTCTATTCTGGGTATGACTTTAACCTATATAATCTAAATAAAAGATTTTTCCTATTGTTTTCACCTATTTCTTTGCACTTATATTTGTTTTTTAGAGGTGATATGGACACAACTAAATTACATTGGTGATACACACAATACAAAATTTAAATACATTGAAGTTAACTAACCCAACAAGTAAACAAGAAAGCATGTGGCAACTCTAGTAAACTTATACTACTTCCGTCTCAAAATTATTGTCCACTATTTCATTTCGGGTTGTCTTAAAATAATTATTCACTTCTAAAAATAGATAGGAAATTTGGTTCGAGTTTAACATATTACCCTCAATTGAGGTTATTATTACAAATATTAATAAAGTTTTAAATTAATTGTTAACGGTAAAACTATCATTTTGCAAAAAGTAAAAAAATAAAATAAAATAAAAAAGAGTGATGTTTTTGTTAACTGTGACAGATGGAGCAACTGTTAGTACAAGATAATCAAGGCCGTCCACGTAAAGAAGATGTTACACAAAAAAACGACCTCTAAATTCAACAAACCCACACATACAACAAAATTTAATATCTCTCTGTTCTCATCACCAACAAACAAAACAAAAGAAAAAGAAAACAAGAAATAAATGCTTGAATTATTTTTCGCGGTGGCGTTCTCGGCGGTCCCACTGACGTTATACGTACCGCCGGTGAGAAGCCTGAGTCCCTTCGTCGGATCTTTTCAACAGCTTATTCGCCACGTCACCCTTTATACTCTTCGTATTTGTCCTCGTTTACGTCTCGCTTTTAATCGCCTACTTTCACCCATTCAACGCCCTTGATCATTCATTTCAAGGTATATATATATGTGCTGCTGTTGTTTTTTTTTTGTTATATTTTGACTTTGTCTATGTATTTCTAGAAATGAAATAAGTTACTTACTATCTATATTATTATATTAGCTTTTCTTGATGAAATGTTGTTTCGTTTTTCTGTAACCGAATGTATCTTTTATTCATCACTTTTAAGTCTTCAATTTTGTTACTACGGAGTCTACTTTTTGTTAGAGTATCAGGTTTTGTTATAGGAAAAAGCGCCGGAGAAAAAAGCGGTACCACATTTTGCATCTTTTTCCTATAACTCGGAATCTATAACTTAAACAAAAAACACCTTCCCTCAATCACTCGCGTTATAGGACCACCCCATGACCCAATAAAACAAAAATACCACACACACAAAAAGGAGGAGAAAACTGATGGCGTGGGCTCGCGCCATAGGCTGCTGTTTTCGGTTGGCGCCAACCGTGTGCTCTTACCACCAACCCAGTGTAATTAGTGGAATAAGACAACCAACATCACCACCAAAACATACCCCATTTAATCACAAATGTACTCACAAAAATCAATATCACACGCACATAACCAAGATAAGAAGTCGGTCGTCCCCAAGATAGACTTCTCCCTTTTCTTCAACCAAAACGCGTCGACAGGGGTTTGTGTAATAAGGAAGAACGTCATAAGTGGCTTATTACCACTAGTCTTAGGGCAACTCACAAAAAAAGATACAGAGTAGTATACTTTAGGCCAATTTAAAGTTTAGTTATTCGACTTTTCCTTTTCTTATTTAAGGTGTCAAAGTTCATTAGTTGCGCAATGTAAAGTTTTTTCGACTTTTTTGTTTTAGCTGAAATGCTTAATTAATGTGACGTGTCTTTCTATTTGGCATTTGAAAGTTATTTTAGTTGAAAGTATGACCGCAAACTCTTTCGAAAAGTGAAAAAACGTTACATTGCACAAAAGATTACTTCCATTCATTAAATTGAGGGAAAAAGGGTATAATGCCTAAAATTTTAGTTTGGCCCAAAGTATACCACCTTTTTATATTCTTAAGTTTTGTAGTATGTGCATACGAAGAAGCTTATGATTAAGTTTAGATGAGATTTTTGCGTTCAGAGCGTATAAAATTTTCAGTTACCAACAGTTGTTAGATGAATCACGGAAGTTGAGACTTGTATATGAATAATTCCTAACTGAATTAAATTGTCTGTAACGGAGTAGATGATTCCTCAACCATCACACTATCTTGAGCAGCACCAAAATTGTGAGTCCTATCACAATAAAGGATTAGATGATATGCCGTGATTCAACTTGTTAAGAAGCTGCAAAATTAAGCAAAAAAACAGAGGCCAAGTCAAGAGATTCTCTGTTGTGTTGATGTAGAAACCAAAGAATATGATGAGTTGTGATATGCGTGTTGGAAAAGATGATTTTTTTTACAATAGCTAGTATGAGGTTTGAGTAGGAAATAAGTGTTGAATACCTGGGTAGTTAGATAGTAATACTACTTTAAGGAACTTATGGTTCGAGCAGGGGGGGAGCCTGTATTTGAACCAGCGCGTCAGCAAATAGATACTACTTTAGGCAATCAGAATCAGTAGGTCTGGAAAAGAATACTACTAGAATAATAAAAAGAACATTCGGTAGGGTGCTTTTGATTTAGTGTGGCTCTGGTCCTTGGATGTTAAGGACAAGATGTACGAGTCATTAGTGAAATGTGGTTAAGAAGATGTGAACCAGATACATGTTGAGCATCTGATACAAATGCGCAGTCATAACTTATATTCAACTCTTTTTCTGCAGTTTAGTACATAACGCATAGAAAGTTTTAACATCAAGCCGGTTAAGCCATTAGCTATGTTCTATGTGTATGCCTTTTGTTTTTAAGGCCTATTATCGCTGTCTGCATATGATCTTTCTGAACTTCGGACTTGCTATGTGATTACAACATTTTATAAAGTTGTAAATATTCAATTGGACCTGCACGAATAACAAGCTGATGCAAAATGAAGTTGCTGTATAAAATCAGCTCTGAACAACCCAAGTGTAAGTAAATGCATACCAGAAACGTTAATCACTGATATTACTCATATGTATATTTACATGTTTGATTACATTGGAAGACACACAATGCCACAACTGTACATCTTATATAGTCGTGAATTTACTTGTTATACATATGTTTGAGAAAGTTCATGGCAAAGTTTGCTAGGTAGGAAAAAGATCATCCTTAATATATATGTGCTGTTGTTTGTAACCATGACACATTTAAAATCTGAAACAAGTTGAATAATGTTTCTACTTTATAAAAAGATAGTAACTATTAATTTGAAGGTCGACAGGTAATTGTCTTAAAAATATGGTGTCAGAGGTTGGAAGTTTAAATGAATTGATACGCCGACACGGAATGAGCCAAATTATAAAAACAAAAAAGTTTTGATCCAAATAAATTTCAACTAGAATGAATTGGCCCATTTTGGGATCATCTACATGAGTATCAGGCATACTCACATGTTTTATATCACAAAATGAGCATTTATCTGATTCTGTTATCTACTTATTCATGTTAATATCCAGTTACAAAGAATTTATTGTATCAAAACATCCTCAATTTCAACATTTCAGCCGGTAGAAGATATGAAATTTTTTTTTTTGTTAAATAATACTTGATGAAAATTATACCAATAAAAAATACACTTAAAACTTAATCCATTCATATATTTTGCATCAAGTATCATATCACACACACAAAGATATGTAAGGTCAAAGTTGAACCAGTTTGACTCTGAAAAGTCAAACTGGACACTTATTATGGGACGGAGGTAGTAGTTGGTTACCCGCTCATAGCGGCGGTAATAAAAAATTTACTAACTCAATTTTTTACGTAATTTCCTACCCGCTTAGTAATTTCGTTTCACAAATGTATGTGTTCGTTGGGGTTTCCCGTAACTTTCTCGCAACACCATATTAACATCATCATTCTCGCATGTAAAAAGACAACACTCTCTCCGAAAATATATAGTTTTAACGTATCAAGATTATATTTAATTAAGATTAAAGTTGTAAAAAAATATAAATCAACATAAAATAAACCCATTAAAATGTAAAAAGAAAAAATTATAAAAATATATAAAAATGGATGTTGAATTAAAAAGCATAAAATTTTAAAAAATATGGTGAAATTAGATCAAAATAAATTTAAATAGATAAAAAGATATTTCAATTTGAAAATAAAGGTGATTTTTTAATCAAAAGGTGACACATGTCACTTTATGATGTGATTCCCAAAAATGAGATGGATGGTCAAGATTGTACCTTTTTATCTTAATTTTTAATGGGTCCCACATTATAAATGCTTTATATAGTAGTATAGATATAGATATAGAAGTATAGATATCCAGTTACAAAGAATTTATTGTATCAAAACATCCTCAATTTCAACATTTCAGCCGGTAGAAGATATGTTAATGTATTTTCCTAGTGGTACACGTCGATCTTAAGTGAAAGAGTTGGCTACCCATCTAAGATATGCAAATTAAATTGGTGAAATGTCTTTCGCATTGCCTTTGATAAACCATTAATTTAGCTAAACTATACTTAGCGCCAATGCCATTCAAATTCATTGAACGGGAGTTTGTGTCGAAAGATGAAAGCCATCACCACTTTGGCTCGTACAATTCATTTAGCTAGCGTTCTTATTTTCCTTTAAACGACTTCCACATCTTATAAGATGGAATTTACCTGGCTAGGATCAAATGCGAATGTGATCGGACCATCATAAAAAGAAATAACCATATACCCACCGTAAACAATAATTTGTATAACGAGGATCATGCTTGTCTCACATTGGCCCAAGTAAGAAAACTTTGCTAGTTTTTTTTTGAACAACGGATTTTATTAAGAAACTAGCAAGAAGCTAGAATTACAGAGAAATCAAAGAAGGGTTTTTAAGCCAATCATCCCAACTGAACGATGCTTTACATCTAGACTTACACCAATAAAAAGATATGGAAACAACATCATCAAAAATAATCGCCTTTGAAGGTTTCTTCTCCTCGAATAGAAGTTTGTTTCGATAAGACCACACAAGCCACCAAACCACAAAAAAGACACCTTGGATCATCATCTTAACTTTAGACTGAAGACGTAAAGAGGCCATCCAGTTGATCCATTCCAGTGAAGGAGTTAACTGTCCGAATATTCGATATCCCACCAAAACAAATTTTGCGCGCAATTTGTCTGACTAAACAACACTAAAAAATATAGTCTCGAGATTCAAAACACCCCTATCACAAATGGGACAAAGGATAATCGATCTCAATACCTCAGCGCGTAATATTGAATCTCGTTAGGAAGCCGGCTTCAATTTGATTTTTTCCAAGATAGAATATTCACCTAATCGAGATACACTTTTAATCCAAAGAGTTTTTAGAAACAACCGTCAAGAAGACGTTGAACATCAATAAATCTCCGAATAGAAGCGACAGAAAACTCCTCCGATCCTCATAAAGACCAGAACCATCTATCAGGACACGGATTAAAGCACGATCGAATGAGCAAAGTCCGTAAGCTCCTTCGAACTAGACTTGCTCGATTCCTCTCTAATGCTGGCGAACGTGAGATATATATCAAGGCATTGGCTCAGGTAAGCTTCATACAATTGACGCGCATCTTTAATATTATCAAGAGCATAAATACGGGGAAATAAGAGCTTCAAAGGCTTGCTGCCAATCCAAATATCGTCCCAGAATTTCGTAGTTTCGCCATTGCCCACTTTAATATACATAAAATCACGCATGTTAATACCTTGATCTTTCAACTTCCTGACTTCATTAATAATATCCCTCCAGCAGGACCTGCTAGCATATTTAGAGACTTTATTTACCTCACCATCAACTCCGTAAATAGCCTTAATTACTCTAGACCATAAAGAATCATTATGGGAATAAAATCTCCAGAACCATTTCATCAATAAGGCTCTGTTAAGAGCAAAAAGGCTTGAAACTCCAAGACCACCTTTTTCTTTGGCCGCCAACACACTGTTCCATTTAACCCAAGAAGATTTGTTACTTTTGAGCTCATGTCCATTAAAAAACTGGCATCGGATAGATTCAAGCGAACGAAGCACCGTTAAAGGGACTTTAAAGATAGACATGTGAAATATCGGTATCGAACCTAAGACCGATTTAAGTAAAGTAAGCCTACCTCCAATTGAAAGGGACTTTAATTTCCAATTGGATAAGCGAGATTTCACCTTATCAATAATTTCCGTCCAAGCTTGTACACGGGACATGTTGCCTCCCACTTTTGTACCTAAGTAAGTAAACGGCGTATTAAGAATTAGACAACCGAGTTTTGAAGCCGCTACTTTGATCTTATCATCTCCAACATTAACCCCCATAATCTTGCTTTTAGACATATTGATACGTAATCCCGAAGCTCGAAAGAAGCATTCCAAAACATGAACAAGAGTATTAATATTATCATCACACCATTGACCCACAAACACCGCATCGTCCGCATAGAACATATGAGAAAGATTCACCAAAGGACTTAGATGAATTCCTTTAAATAAACCGACGTCCACAACACTTTGAAATGATAAATGTAGGCTCTCCATAATTAAAATAAAAAGGAACGGAGATAAAGGGTCACCTTGCTTAAGCCCTTTGAAGAATTGAAATTCTTCCGTAGGACTCCCGTTTATGATGATGGAACCCCTCGAAGATCTTAAACACTTTTGAATCCAATCGCGCCACTTATTGCCAAAACCGAACTTTTTTAGAACATCATCCAAGAAATCCCAACGAACCGAATCATAAGCCTTTTCGAAATCAACCTTGAAGATTAAGGATTGCTTTTTCTTGGACTTACACCATTGAATGACCTCATTAAGAATGAATGGCCCATCTAAGATTTGTCTATCTGAAATAAAAGCGGATTGAACTTCATTAACAATATCACCCAAAACTCCCACAAGACGATTGGCCAAGATCTTAGCTATGATTTTGTAAATGCTTCCAATAAGACTAATTGGTCTAAAGTCTTTAACCAAATTAGCGTCATGAACTTTCGGGATTAAGGCTATGAAACAAGCATTACATCCCTTGGGAATGTCACCGAAGGTAAAGAAATAATTAACCGCCGCAAACACATCATTTTCAATACATGTCCAAAATTTTCTATAAAAGCCAAACGAAAATCCATCCGGTCCAGGAGATTTGTCGGAACCACAATCCCACACCGCCTTCTTTACTTCCTCTTTAGACACCGCACCTTCTAATTCAGTTTGTTGATCGATAGAAATAGTCTTAGGAAAATTCATATCAATAAGAATTCGATTAGCAGAAGGTTTTTCAAATCTTTTCCGAAAATGAAGAAAAAATTCAGATTTAATAACTTTCGGATTATCTTGCCACTTACCATCAACCATAATACCTCGAATGTTAGATTGACTTCTTTTTTTATTCAAGACCCCATGAAAGTATCGAGAGTTCTCATCCCCCTCAATCGCCCATTTAACCTTAGCCTTTTGAGCCAAATCCATTACATGAATTTTATCAAGGTATTGAATGGATTTAATAACCTCTATTCTTCTATTAATAATGATATCAGAAGCTAGGCCCTTATCAATATCAGCATCTATTCTGTTAAGCTCTTCTTTAAGAATACCAGAACCTCCATTCTTGCTTTTATAGATTTTAAGCCACTCACGAATTTTACCTTTAAGAAATTTAAACTTTTGCATCACGTTCCTCATAGCATTAGTTTCAACAGGGGCAGAATTCCACGTGTCAATGACAAACTTATTAAAACTTTGCTAGTTGATATATCATACTACTTTATAACTTATATGAATGATATGTGTCAAAACTAGTACTCCGTACTACGGTTTACCAAATAGACGAGTTCTCCATAATTAGCGGGTGAGCTTTTCTCTTAAGCGTAGGAGTGGTCACTATACCCTCACACCTTTCATGTAGGAGTGGTCACTACCTTCACGCCTTTCACATGTTTTGGTCATCATTCTTTACCTTTCGTACCCATTTTTATTTAAAATAGTATGATTGTCACCGTAAGTTCATTTGTTGGTTTAATGGTGGAGTATTTCCAAGCATAAACGTGTCGTCGGGTGTCTGGGGAGTCTTTCGAGTATTTTTTCGTTGTTGACGTTTAGTATTCGGGGAATGTTTTCTTGAGACATTTTTGTAAAATGAGAAGTATGTATATAAAATGGTGAATTTGTGTTTAAAAAATGGTGAAGTTATGAATATTTATAAGTAAAAAAATAAGGTCGTGGATTTTTTTTATAAACTAAACGGTAAAATAACACGAAAGCCCGCATTTTTTTCAAACTCACGCATGGTGAGTGAACTCACGCATGGTAAGTGACTCACCATTCCTACCGTTTTTTTAGCCAACTAACGGGTGACATGGGGTGTTTGTTTTGGACCTCACGCGTGAGGTGACCCTCACTCGTTGAGAAGTCACGCCTACTCCTACCGGCCTTAGTGAAATATAAAATAAATTCTTAACCATTTTAGTGGAAGGATCAAATGAGACTTAAAAGTAAAATGAGAGGAATGAGAAGTAACCACAACCACATATTTTAGATGTACATACAAAATGCGATGCATCTCTCATGAAATTCTTTTCTTTTGAAATGTGTGGCTATAAACATTTCTCATTCTTCTTATTTTATTCTCTTTTTAATAAATTAATTCTCAACCTTTCTAAACCAAAATGCTTTTTGAAGTTTAATAAGTAGTAATGGAATAAATCACTTGCCTCGTAATTGTTAATTTTTGGGACTAATGCACATAATTCTCATTTTTCTTATTTTATTTTATTTTTTATTTTAGTTCAACCTTTTTAAACCAAAGCTTTTGAAGTTTAATACGTAGTGATAGAATAAATCACTTGCCTCATAATTGTTAATTTTTGGGACTAATGCACACAATCATATCTAATTATTTGTACCCCAACGAACATCCATAATTTTGTATCTGATAGAAATTTAGTAATTTAGTATTCTCTCCGTCTCAATTTATTAGTTCACTTTTAACTATTTGAAAATTTTATAATTTAATTTTTACCATAAATATTTTTGTTTGTGTTATATAATACTTGATATAAATGATATCAATGTAAAATACATTTAAAACTTAATCATTCATATATTTTGCATTAGGTATTATATAACACAATTTTTTTAATTAAGGTCAAAGTTTAAAAAGAAAGATTCAAAGAGTCAAAAGTGAATTAATAAATTGGGACATAAACACTATGTTCTTGAGTTATTTATTGAAAGGAAAGAAAAGAAAATGCAGTGTTTTTTGTGTTCTTGAGTTAATTTTTAATAAAAGAAAAAGAAGTGGAAAGGAAGATTTCCTCCAAAAAATGAGAGGAAAAAGAAATGAAACTTTAGATTATGTTGTGTAAAGACTAATATGGTTCTTTTAAAAGATTTAATGCTAATAACTAAAAGGGATGTATGTAATTTGAACAAGTTCTTTTCCTTTTCCTCCAACTTAAGAACATGATTTATGACTACTTTCTTTTTCTTTTATTTTATCTCAAGAACATGTAAACAATACTTCCTTTACTTTTCCTTTCATTTAAAACTCGAGAATTGAATGAAAAAGTATTTGAAGTTGGAATGAATTACCAATTTAATTTTTGCTAATTTTATGTACAGTGAATATGCACATTTTTTGCTTTTTTCTCGTCAAATCTTATGATAGTCACACTATACAACTAATGACATCTCAAACCCGATTAACTCGAACTCTTATTAGGGGTATTTGGTGAGAGTTTTACCCTTATTCGGGTTTGGGATTAACTCGAATAAAGAATTTTTGAACTTTTTCATGTATTTCTTTATCTTTTTTAAGAAATATTACTTAATTTTATTATTTTTATATTACAACTTACCACATGTATTTGGATTTTTGGTCTAAATTTGAAAAGGAAAAAGATCCTCTCATGTTCAAATGAACATGAGGGGTAATGTTCTGCTTTATCTGATTGTATATTTGATTATTTTAATCAAATATACAATCAAATAAAACTGAACATTACATGTTCAAATGAACATGAGAGGATCCTTATCCATTTGAAAATCATTGCGTGGCACCTGTTTTGCAGTTTGTCGATGACCTGTCTTTATTTTAGATCAAATAGGTCATTCTTCGAGTATCTAGATAGAGCAAGGATATACCAATGAGAAACACAAAGCAAATTTCTCTAGAGTATTGCAGTGATTGCATCCAAACCCCAAAGTGGAAAGGATCAGGTTTATCGTATAAGGTGTAAATTTTTGTAAGTACTAAGTAGTGGGGGATGGCCAAATGATTTAAGGGCCCATTTGATTTGTAAAGAGGTTAGAATCGGATTTGATTAAGGAATGGTTTAAAAAAATAAAAGAGAGAAAATAAAAGATTATTTATATTATATATTTGTTTATATGGTAAATTACACCGTTGGTCCCCAAACTCCATTCCGTTTGCTCGTTCAGTCCCCCATTTTGAAAATCTGTAGATATGGTCTCAAAAGTGGTCATTTTGGTGCGTGTTTGATCCCAAGGGATGAATGGTCGTTAAGTCACTTCGTTAGTGATGGGTACTATTGTAATTTCGCTTTAAAAGTATTATAGTTTCAAAAACCAAATTGACGAAGAAGGATAACGTGTCAAAAAAGCGATTCTGGATTTAGCCTTGCAATTTGAAAATTCATACACAGCTAAAGACGATCTTAGAAAAGCTTACGAGAAATGTAATGACATTTTCACAAGACGAGCGTCTTTTGTTCGACAGTTTTTTAAAAGAAGGTTCTGATAATATTACGTGCTGAAATCTTCCTTATGTATGGTAATGCGGCAAAACTTGAAAAACTTAAGGATGCTAAGTTAGCTTGGCTATTGGATAAATACTACTACCGCTCACAAGAAAGTGTAGGTTGTTCATCATCACATGCTAATTTATATCTTACTGAGAAAGAGCTATATCAACTACATCTAGATGAAGAAGCCTTAAGAGAAACACTAGAAGAACAAGCAATGGGATTGCATATGCATGGGAGGACGAAGATTAGACAAAAACAAGCTGTTGTTGACGAATTTCTTTTTGTCATTTGGGATGGGTATAATTGTTCATGATTACGAGTCACCGGATTAATAAAACTAGGACCTATGTTAATGTATGTTGTCTTAATTTAATATTTTAATAAAGTATTGCTATTTGTAAATATCGTTATTACTTTATATTTTCAATTTTAGAATTCTAACACGGCTTAGTTATTTTCGTTATAAATACCCTCTCCATCTACCTCATTATATCACGCAACTTCTTATCCAAATATCCAGCATGGATCCAATTTCACGTAACGAAAATATCCAGGGAATACATTCTTGATATAGACGGATTGTGATCTCATTTAAAACACCTGTTCTGCATTCGTTCTAGTAGCGCACGGGTGCTTGAACCATCTATATACACCACCAAATCACAGTTAGGGTAATTTACCCGCGTTCTGGGGCGGGGTTACCGTTAAGCTCAATGTAGCACATGTTATGAACCCTCATACTCAACCCTAAAACCAGTTAGAGACATACCCGGTCATGTGGGTCTTGTTTAACGAGCCAAACAGCTTAAAGAAAATATTTTTATTCTTGATCCAAATGGGGCTTTAATGTCGACACAAGAATATATGCAGAAAGTTGTTGAGGATGTGGGTGAGGATTCTGATTTTAACAGTGGGGCATGGATTAGCGCCTCTAACTATGTGCTTTCTACTGGTGGCACTGTAACTGGATGTTTGGGAGACATCGACAACTTTTTAGAAAAGGAAAAACTTGCACAAGTTGTTGCAATAGTCAAGACTTGTTCTCCGAATGCTCTTGGCGATCTATAATGTAAATATTGTGAAAGATCTCTCAGGTACTGTACGATGAACAGACATTTCAAAGTCCTTGTTGTGGGTATACTTATGACAATTGTTTTTCCTGTAGGAGCTGTCTTTAATGATACGTGCCTAAAATACGGTTTCTCTGTCTTATTACTCCTTGAGTTCTTTGACCATCAGAATTACTTAACTTACAAAGAAAATGTGGGTTAAGGTTTTCCGTTAATGGATAACGGTTTCTTAGCTTAATAATTATTATGTAATGTTTTTTATATTATTGTAATTTTTAAATACCGTATCGTATTTTTAAATTCTGTATTGTAATTTTCAAATTTGAAATAAAACAAGTACTGTTCCAACGGCTAGTATATGTGTTATATTTTTAAATTTTAAATCCAACGGCTAGTATTCCAATTTACCCTATAAATTCCGTATTGCATTTTTAATTTTCGTATAATTCCGTATTGTATTTTTAATTTCCGTATGTTTGTATTTTTAGTTTGTGTGAAAAAAAATTTGAAAGGAAAATAAAAATTAGTTTGTGATGTGTGGGACCAAGTGAAGAGGTGAGATGGTGTGTATTAATCTCTTGGGTTATGAGTGTAAGGGTTATTTTTGATTGGGAGTGAAATGCTGATTGTTTGTGGCAGCTTGTGGGGGCCCACGGGTTTTTTTGTTTTGTGCTTAAGCCACATACCTTTACATTAAGAGTGTGTAAATTTTTGTAAGTAACTAATGTAGTGGGGGTTAAGCCAAATGATTTAGGCCCATGAATTTGTAAGGAGGAACTGCTTGATCAACAAATGTTTTACAAAAAATAATCACAAAAATGACTGTCACAATTATTTGTGGTTATTCTTTATCTTCTTTTTAGATTCTCTTTTTTATACATCCAATAATATGCATGACATGTCATTGTGTGGATGTTTTTGTGTAAAATTTTTGTAGTTCTAGCATTCCTCATTTGTAAAATGGTTAGAATCGGATTTGATTAAGGAATGGTTTAAAAAAAATAGGAGAGAGAAAATAAAAAATTATTTATATTATATATTTGTTTATAGGGTAAATTACACCGTTGGTCCCCAAACTCCATTTCGTTTGCCCGTTCAGTCCCCCATTTTGAAAATCTGTGGATATGGTCCCAAAAGTGGTCATTTTGGTGCGTGTTTGATCCCAAGGGATGAATGGTCGTTAAGTCGCTTCGTTAGTGATGGGTACTATTGTAATTTCGCTTTAAAAGTAGTATAGTGCACCGTTGGTCCCTAAGTGTAAAATTTTTTTGATACACTTCCCATCACATCACCAATTAATATTTTTACTATTTACTTCACTTACACCTCTCATCCCTATCATTTCACAAGATTATTCCCTGCACCGACTTCATATTCCTGCTCTCTAATCAACATTACTCTCACAAACCATACTTACAATATTTTTCTACAATCAAACCCTACATGCAATGGTGTTAGTGGACCACATGGGATGGAAGCTCCGCAGAAAACAGTGGACGGGCACCACCGATCAACTCATCGAAGATCTCAAAGCGGATTATGGTAATGATTTAAAGGCCTTTTGCTCAAAGTTAATTTTTTACGAATGTAGTGTTCTTTACTTGTTTTATTGTCGATTTATGAAGATAGGTTTTGATTTTGATTTTCAGATAATACACCAAATATGTTTTCGATTCGAATACATCATGATGGAAAATTTCAAAGGTATCCAGGCTGAATGTATGTCAGTGGCGGTTTGTCGATAATTTTCGTTATGCGTTCGATATCGATTTGTTTAATGGTTGTTGCGCTAAACACGCTGGTTCTTAAATTAGGTAACACATGTAAATCTGAGCCATGTTATTACTAATTATCTTGGAACACTCACTAGTTAGATGAAGGGTTGTATGCTTAGGAGTGCGAGGAGGAGGTTCGTTGCCTGGCTACTTAGTTAGGAGCTTTAAGATGATGGAGGTCTATTAGAACATGTGTTACCGCTTTAGACTTCTTTCCTTTTAGGGCACCACGGTTCTAGGGAAAACAATTAGAAGAGATTATTGATGAGACTGTAGCATTGCAGCCAAAATGAACTAAAAAATGATTGTTGTTGATGTTCATGAGTCTAGTGAAACCACTAAGGAACCTGTTTGTGACTCTGTCACACCTAGCTCTTTCCACAACATGATTCAAGTACACCTTGTAAGGATTCTGTTTGTGAGTCCATTACACCTAGGTGTATGCCTGATTGTATTTTAACCCTCCTCACTGATGGTCTCCTCATCCATATACACAGTTGAAGTGGTCATGCACAAGGACGTTTGACACACAAAGCCATGTTTTCCCGACAAATACAATCACATTTTAGTGACATAACAACTTGAGTTTTGTCTCACAACAAGCAACTGTTAGTCAGGTTATAGATGATGTGATGAGGCAATTATCATTTGATGAAACAGAATTGGATGGAGAGGTAGGCTTTGCTGATGTTGCTGGGAGTGGTGTGGACAATTCAGGGTTAAGTGATGATGAGTCATTTGGAGTTGATGACTTGGACTTGAACTTAAATGAACCTGTAAACCTATATGTTTTCCCAAGTTGTGAAAACACAATTGGCTCCTATGTTTGAGGAACCAGATGTTGGTAGAACCCAGGAACCCATTTTGGCAGAGGTTAGCACTCAAGAACCCATTGTGGCAGAGGTTAGCACTCAAGAACCCATTGTGGAAAAGGTTAGCACTCAGGTACCCATTGTGGGGAAGAGGTGGATACATAGGAATTACAGTGTGGAAGATGTTTGTACTTGCAAGATTATGTGAGTTCTGGAAGATGCTAAAGATATTATGGGAGTTTATGAATCTGTCCTAAGTGTGGACAGTTCTGCTGTGATGTTGATGATAAAGGAATAGATACTGCATATGAAACTGAATATGATGTTCAGTCTAGTGAAGATGCAGGTACAGATGATGATGATGATATAGACAAAGATTTTTTGGTAGATGATGAGAATGAGATTGTAGAGCCTGATGTTGATGTCCATTTGTTTGGTATTAGCATGGATCTTCCTTTTGACAACATTGGTGTCACTAATCTAGTGCCGGATGATGTTTTAGAAGGAGAGGACGTGGATGTCATCAATGCGGATGGTTTCGACAGTGACCCTGGTAATCATGAAGAAACAAATTACAAGAAGAGAATGTTAGCCGAATTGAGGACAGAAATGGAAGGTGTTATAAATGCTAGTGGTCAATGGAAGTACTCATTACACTGGTCATAAATTTACAACTCCAAAAGAGGCCAAAGACATAGTCTACCTGCACCATTAAAAGCAGAAGGAATTTAAAGCTGTATAAGAATGACGGTGTCAGGATAAGAGCAAGATGTGATAGAAAAGTGTCTGTATTTACAATGTCACAAGGTACTGGACCAACTGGCCCAAATCATGGAATGGAAGCTGGGCCTAGTGGATCAAGTCGCCCAACTACTAGGAGTAAAAAAAGGAAGAATACAGGTACCAATGATGATAGTCAAGCATCTTCTTCTGTTTTAGATGCACATGATAAAGGGGATCTCTGCCTTTGGGTCTTATATGTGGGAAAAGACACATTCACAAAAAAATAGGTGGTGAAGACACACAACGATACACACACATGCCTTCAATCTACAGAAATCAACCGCAGTTACAAATTCTTGTCTGAGAAGATATTTAAACAAGTCAGGGTTGATTCAGATATCCCAGTTAAAAAAGTTCAAGACCAGCTCCAACGTGAGTTGGAGGTTCAGATATCTATGAGCAAAGCTTTCAAAGCTAAAGCTAAAAGAGAGACCAGAGGAGATCACGTTTTGCAGTATTCTATGCTTAGAGACTATGTTGTTGAGTTACAGTCTACAAACCCTAATACCACTGTCAAGATTGCAGTTGAAAGGAATACTAATCCTTCTTTGCCTACTAGTGTGTTTAAGAGAATATACGTTTGTTTGGGAGCATTAAAACTGGGTTTTAGAGCCTGCAGAAGAGATCTGTTAGGCTTAGATGGTTCTTTCATGAAGGGGCCATTTCCAGGCCAAGTATCGGTAGCTTTTGGACCTGATTCAAACAATGAAATTTACCCATTGGCCTATGCGTTGGTTGAAGCTGAAAGTAAGAGTTCATGATGCTAGTTCTTGTAGTGTTTGGGTGATGACATAGATCTGCATCCCAATTTAAATTTCACATACATCAGTGATAGACAAAAGGTTAGTATTATACTTGACTAGTTGAATTCTTAATTACCGAATTATATGAATTTGTAGCTGATTAATGAATTGGTTCATGTAGGGTATCATTCCAGCCATTAAAACTGTGTACCAAAGTGCAGAACACATATATTTCTTGCGACACATACATGAAAACATAAAACAAGGATGGTGTGGACAAGCATACAAGAATTTGTTGTGGAGAGCTGCATCTGCTACAAATATTAGGGATTTTGAAAAGTGTATGTTGGAGCTTAAGACGATGAATCCTAAGGCACATGAATGGTTGAACAAGATACAAGTAGAACATTGGGCTAGATCTTATTTTTCAGGTAACACATAAATGTAGGGACTAATCGTGTAATTTTCTTAATTCCATCACAGTTTTTACTGCTTTCATATTTATGAGTATTAGGTATAGTTGTATAGCATTAAATGATATTGTACTTTTTGATTTGTAGGTAGAGCCAAGTCTGATTTATTGCTCAACAACATCTATGAGGTCTTTAATGGTAAAATAGTTGGAGGTAGGGACAAACCAGTGATCATACTTTTAGAGTACATCAGGGAGTATTACATGAAGAGAATTATAAATGTACAAGGTGTGATTGATAAATTTACTGGTCCTTTGACCCCTACTGCAACCAGAATCATGGAATCCATCAAGAAAGAAGCTCATTTGATGATGGTGCAATGGAATAGAGCAAATAAGTATCAAGTTTCAGATTCACTTGGTGATCAGTGTGTTGTAGATGTAGTGAGTATGACATGTTCATGTAGAAAATGGGAATTGATAGGGATTCCTTGTAAGCATGTTGGAATATGGCTTTGAATGATCGGGCGACACTGCCCCAAAAAACGTAGGTAAATCCTTGTTATTGTTTGAGTACATGGAAGGAAACATACTCTCACAAGATACAACCAATTTGTGGGACCAAGTACTGGGAGAAGTCCACATGTCCAACAACACTTTTGCCACCCAAGCATCATGTCCAGGTAAGCCGACCAAGGAAGAAAATAAAGAGGTCCAAACATGAGGATGAACCATTTGTGAAAGATGGTAAACTGAGCAGGAAAGAAAGAACCATTACATGTCAATCCCGTGGAAACACCGGACATAATAAGGCAACATGCAAAGGACAAGGTCGAAAGGCAACAACAAGTAGTTATTTCAACTTCAAGCTATAAGTGTGCCTTTGATCTAAACATCATGGAATAGCATACAAGGAATTTTTTTAATGTAGGTGGCAACAATGCAGAAGCTAGTGGTAGTGCATCTAGGCAAGCACAACAAACAGAACCTGCAGTTGGTCAAGATGGTTCATGTGGATCAGGTGCTGGTGTTGTTAGAGGTTTGTCTGCTGCTGTTGGTGAAGGTGGTGTAGGTGGTCCATGTGGTGTAGGCATTGCCAGTCAAGGTTCATCCCACAGTAGATGGACAAAGAGAAGAGTACAAACAGAAAGAATTAGTCCACAAAAAAGAACTCCCACTCAACCTGCAAGTCAACCTTCTACCAGTTCTTAAGTGCCAGTGAGTGAAACAAGGAATGCAGATGAAAGAGAAATGGGTGATGGTGTACCAACACAGTCAAGTGCAACAGGTGGTGCAAGTGAATGGTCTTTTCTGTAATTCTAAAAACTAATATGTTTCAGAAGAGTGTATGTCTATAATTCAAGTCCACATAAGTGGCAAATAGCAAAGTCCACATCTGTGGCAACTGTCTAAGTCCTTTTAGATGCAAACATAAAAATCCACTTAGGTGTCAAATGGATAATTGCACTTGTTTAGGACTGATTTAAGCTATTTGTGACCTGATGACGTACCCTCCCATTCGGCTCAGAGGTCTCCCATTCGAAGCCCAAATGGGATCTTCTCCTAAATACACTATACAACATTCGAATAGTTTCAAGTGGCGTAAAATCATCTTCGGGATGATTACCAGTATGGGAATCCGTCACGTGAAGCCCTACACCCTTCGCAGTGGGCCTTCGATGAAACTAGGGCAGAGGTCAGATAGTCAAACCCACGTTCTCCATCTCTATTGGGATCTTCCCGCCAAAATAGAGATCGTGGTACACAATCTCAGAATCACCCCTTAAATCGCGGGACACCCCTACAATCGCCGACTTTGGTGCTAAGCCTCGTCCCATCTCATTTCTATAACTATAAATAGATGGTAAAGGCTCCAGGTATGGCTAAGACTCTGACACACAGTTACTTACGCTTTCATACTTTCTCAATACAAAAAGCACATACTTACTCTCATACCGGAGGTGATTCGCAGGGAACCCCCTGCGCCTCACTTAACGTAGTGTTTCCATTTGTGTTGACACAGGTTATTCAAGGATTGGCAACTCAACATCCATAGGAAGAACTCTTCGATCTCATCGAAGCCTGATCGTGCCCATATTTGCACAATCAGTGGCGCCATCCGTGGGACCGTAATAATTAGTCCCGTTCAAAACGAGCCTAGTAACCATCAAAACAACCTATCTACTTTTCTGGCATGACAAGCGGAAGAGAAATAACACCACCGACTGGTTTTTCGGCAGTGCCTACAACTACCACCATGTTTGCCGCTAGTACTCCTGAAAATACGCCTCTAGCATATCGTGCGTCTACCTCAACTAATCCCAATCCTGTGATTAGCCCAGCTTTTGTGGAAGCCAACTATGAAACCTTAGAGTCCCTACTAAGGGACCGACGAAGGTAGATGCGTAGCAACGATCTCCGAACTGAATTAGAGTATTTCAGCGAAGACTATGATGAAGAAAGAGAAATGGAACCAAGACCGAAACCTGTCAGAGCTGTCACTCCACCACTTCGAGCAGCGTCTCCCATGGTTCGTAAAAGAAGGGAAAGAGTAGTAGGGTTTGAGGAAACTCAAAACACAGGGGAAAGTAGGGTCGAAAAGAACAGCGAAGGTAGAAGGCCTTCGGAAGAAGCATCAAGAGGGAATGGAAGCCAAAATGTAAACCTTCCTCCACTTTTAACAACCCACATAGGGAGAAGCGAGAATGGGCAACCTTTGTAGTCTTCCCTGACTTTTGCTTACAGAGGTCAGGCACTTCCGAATAACGTAGGAGGGAATCTCACTCCTAACGGTACGTTCTTATCACATAATGCTCAACCTTTCATACCCCCAAGCTTGAATGTACCAAACGGACTTATGCCTATGCATGTATACCCCCACCAACAACCTGCGAGTTTTGTCAATGGACAGCCCACGGGCTTCCCTCCGAAAACTCTGACAGGAACCCCCCCTCGTACAGGGGAAGCTTCGCCAACCTCCCACAAGGAGGGCACGTACCATCGACCTTCATAAACGGTAACATACTTCCTCAAAATGGCTTTACGCATCCTGCGAATATCCCTCCGAATAACTATCCTTTTTATACACAGCCTATGCATGCGTTCCCAAATATGCCTGCGTATGCCAACCCAAACCCAACAAGCCTTTTCCCAAACCCTTTAGGCTCAGAAATACCCTTCGTCCGCTGGATAGAAGATTACCCTCTCCTAGATGGACTGAAAATGCCTTCCCATATTGGTTCCTATGACGTGAAAGGAGATCCCGACAACTTCTTGCACCTCTTTGAAGGGGCCATAAGGATGCAGAAATGGTTAATGCCAGTAGCTTGTCATATGTTCACATATATCCTCAAAGACTCCGCCAGAATATGGTGGAATAGTCAGAAAGCAGGTAGCATCCTTGATTACGAACATCTCAAAGCAAAGTCCCGATCGCACTTTAGCCAACAGAAGAAGTTCACAAAGACACATCTGGCTATGCATAACATCAAACAGAGGGAAAATGAAAGTACCCGAGCCTTCATTACCAGATACATAGATGATACCTTGCAGATTTTAGGCTTGCACGAAGACCAACAAATCTTCGGTTTTATTCATGGTTTAAGGACAAGAAGTTTGGTCGAACACCTCTCTACAGATCTCCCACTTACTTACAAGGGCCTAATGGAGAAAACATACACATGGGTCGAAGCAAGAGAGGTGGCCACTAATGGCGTCTCAAGTGATCGAAGAGATAGTTTCGAAAGACCAAAGAAATCCTCCTGGGACAACAACAGAGGACAAAAAAACAAAGACAGGTTCTCCCCCTATCGAGGACCGAACCACGACTTGCTCTCCAATCTGTCTAAAAGTCTAAGAGAAATTCTTGCCACAGAAAGAGCCGCAAAACGCTTCGAACCACCTCCTAAGATGTTCGGAAGCAAATGATCACGAGATACCTCCAAGTACTGTCATTCCCATGAAGATTACAAACACGATACCAATGATTGCCGCCATTAATTCAGGGCAACTTTTAAATCTGGTGAAAGGCATAAAGAAAGAGAAGGCAAAGTCAACTGATACCCCCCGAGGGGAAGGCAAGAAAGACAAAGTACTGCGCCAGTAGAAGCACCTATACTCATGATAAATAGAGAAGACTACGCAGCAAAGAATACCGTATCAGAAAGCATGGCTTACAAAAAAGAGATTACGTTTCCACCAGTAACGAGAGTGAGCAACGCACCAGTTATCATCGAAGCTGTGGTATTCGGAAGAAAAGTAGGACGAGTGTACATGGACATCGGAAGAACATGCGAGGTTATCTATGAACATTGCTTCGAGAAACTGAACCCTACCATCAAAGCCACTAGAGTAAACACGAAACCCCCTTGTAAGGTTTTCAGGAAAGCATTCCTGGTCCACCGGAGAAGTTTTGTTAGAAATCACAATAGGGGAACATCCGCTCTCAAGAATAAAAACTCTTAACTTCGTCATCGTAAAGTCCGATTCTCCACATAATATGCTATTGGGAAGAACAGCCATCCATAAAATAGGGATCATCGTCTTAATAATTCACGGGCCCATAAAGTTTCACACCAAAAAAGGAGTCAGAACCGTACTCTCAGTTGGCGAAGCTGAGGAAGAAACGAAGAAGGCCAGAAGAACCCTTACCATCAACAAAGAAAGGATACCCAGCTGTGATGACACTGAAGAAACAATCATTTTGAACGACAAGTATCCGGAACAAATGGTAACCACTGGGAAGTAGTTACCAGAGCATTTCAAGAAAGAGTTACGAAATTTGCTGAGAGCCAATGCGGACATCTTCGCATGGACACATGCAGACATGACAGGAATTCTAAGAACCATCATGGTCAACGAAAAACCATTCAACACCGAGCACAAGCTGAATGAGTACAACCATATTAAGCTAATAAAATAGAACAAACGAAGCCTAGGCCCCGATCGCAACACGGCAGCTTGCAAAGAAGCAGAAGAGCTTACGAAAGCAGGAATACTTCAAAAAGTCAAGCATCAAACGTGGGTAGCCAATCCTGTCATGGTGAAAAAGAATGATGGGGGGTGGAGGATGTGTGTCGATTTTACAGACATAAACAAAGCATGTCCCAAAGATTGTTACCCACTACCAGAGATCGATTGGAAAATAGAATCCCTTGCAGGATTCGGTTTGAAATGTTTTTTGGACGCTTACAAAGGCTACCACCAAATCCAAATGGCGAAAGGAGATGAAGACAAAACAACCTTCTTTGTAGGGGAAGGAGTCTTTTGCTACGGGAAAATGCCATTTGGCCTTAAAAACGCAAGGGCAACGTATCAAAGGCTAGTGGATAAAGTCTTCAGTAAACCAATCAGAAGAAACCTCGAAGCTTATGTCGATGACATAGTCATCAAGAGCACCTCCGAAGAAGGAATGTTAAGTGACATAAAAGAAACCTTCGAAAGGTTTCGGTCAATCAACATGAAGCTGAATCTGAAGAAGTGCTCATTTGGTGTGGAGGAAGTCCAATTTTTAGGATACCTTATCACCAAGCAGGGCATAAAAGCCAACCCTTCGAAAATCAAAGTCACCGAGTTGGAATAACCCCAAGCATTAAAAGATATATAGAGTCTCAACGGAAAGCTAGCAGCCCTTAACCGTTTCTTATCGAAGGGGGCAGAAAGATCCCTTCCTTTCTTCAAGGTACTAAAAAGTTGTAAAGGCAAAAAGAAAATACACTGGGTAGACGAAGCCGATAAAGCATTTAAGGAAATGAAGAAGTTCGTCTAAGTTTTGCCAACTCTAACAACACCAAGGGCAGGGGAAACATTAACAATGTACCTCGCTGCATCAAAAGAAAGCATAAATGCCGCGCTTTTTGCAAAAAGAAGTGAAGGGAAGATCCCTATCTATTTCGTAAGCAGGGTGTTACAAGGGGCCAAACTCAACTACCCTACACTAGAAAATCTTATATTGGCATTGGTGCATGCAGCAAGAAGGCTTCGAAGATACTTTCAAGCTCACACGATAATGGTTCCCACAGGTACGCCAATCAAACAAGCACTAATAGGACTTGAGAAAACAGGAAGAGTAGCCAAGTGGGCAATCGAATTAGGCGAACACGATATCCTTTTCCTGAAAAGAGATGAAAGAGAAACGCTAACTGATTTCCTGCCCGAGATACCCTTTGATGACAGTGAAAAGAAAGTAAAAGAAAAGGAAGTGTCAGATCCAAGCAACGAATGAAAGCTTTACACTGACGGAGCCTCTAGTTCCGATGGTGTAGGAGTAGGACTAATGCTGATAGATCCCGCAGGTAAAGAATACACTTATGCCATACGCTTTGAGTTTGAAACAACTAACAACAAAGCAGAGTACGAGGCACTCCTAGCAGGACTTCGTATAGCCTAGGAAATGGAAATCACGAAAGTAGCGATATTCCTAGACTCGCAACTAGTGGTAAACCAAATAAAGGGAACTTACACAGCAAAATAGTTGTCAATAAAAAGCTACTTGCAGAAAGTAAAGACCGCACTAAAGGGATTCGAAGGGCACACAGTTGAGCATGTACGAAAAACCAGAACAAGAAAGCCGACGCGTTAAGCAAGCTAGCCTCGATGACATTTGAACATCTCACAAAAGAGGTGTTAGTCGAAGTCCTGGCTAAAAGATCAATAGAAGAAAAAGAAGTTCTGAAAGTAGAAATCGAAGAGAAAAGCAGTTGGATGAGCCCCATCCAAGAATATCTGTTAAGCGGTCTACTACTAGAGGATACGAAGGAGGCTAGGAAGATCAGGATTCAAGTACCACAGTACAAGCTAATCCAAGGTAATCTGTACAAAAGATCCTTCTTCACACCATGGCTTCGCTGCATAGCCCCACTACAGACCGACAAGATCATAAAAGAAATACACGAAGGGTCTTGCGGGTTCAATGCGGAACCTCGTTCGATGATAGTTAGAATCACAAAGCAGGGTTACTATTGGCCATCGATGCACAGGGAAGCTGCAAAAGCAATTCAAGACTGCGATAAATGCAAGGAACAATCCGCAATAAGAAAAGCAGGGGCGGATGGAGCCATTGCAGTTGGAAGTACGTGGCCTTTCAGCCATTAGGGGATTCATATCCTAGGACCACTACCAATGACCCTGGAGGTCTACAGTTTCTAGCAATCGCAGTCGAACACTCTACAAAATGGGTGGAAGCCAAACCTATAACTGTCAAAAACGTAAGGCAAGTGGAAAAGTTTGTATGGGAATATGTAATGTGCAGATTCGGAGTACCCCGGATGATCAGCTCGAAAAAAGAAAAACACTTCAAAGAGGGGATATTTGCAGACTTCTGTAAAGGATTGAAAATCACGTAGACCTTCTCTCCCATTACGGAGCACATGGAAATAATGCATTACATAGAGAAACAGCTAGTTCGAAGCCAACAAAGTTGGGTGGATAACCTAGCCAAAGAATTGTGGGTACATAGAACTCTTCCAAGGAACAGCCAAGAAGAGACACCATTTAGCTTAACCTACGGTTCCGAAGCCATAGTCCCCATAGTTGAAGCCACAGATGACAGGGGAAGAACGCAAGAAACAATCAAGAAAGGCAAGGAAATAGCTTCGATTGAAAAAGCCCACTATAGAAACAAGTTATGAAAATACCATAATACAAGGAACAATTATTCCAATTACATTGTGGGATACTTCGTCTTGTTTCCAACAAGCTCACGGGAGCAGCAAGGTCCACACATGATAAGCGAAGTCCACAAAGACGGGTTTTATACACTTGTCAACGTAGCTGACCACTCGCTAATTCAAAAAGCAAAAGGAACAAGTCTCCGTAAGTTTTACATGTAAAACTTACATCATTTCCTGCTTTTTATTTTATTTCAATTATAAAAAATAGTGTAGCAAACTAAGTGTTCATACCAGCGATGATGTAAATCTTTCTACACCATTAATGAAGAAGTTTTATTTCGAAATACTCATGACATGATTAAAGTTCAATGTATAAGGGGTGTAGTAAGGCAAAACATGAGCCCTACAAAATCAAACATCCATAAAATTCATGTTAACTTCCTCATTGCTTATTTTAGCCATGAGGACATAATGAAGTGGTTCAAAACCCTTCATCGGCAGTAAGCCAAAAACATTTAAAGCCACACTTGAGCCTAATACTACTAAGTTCAACGATGGAAGAGATGTAGTACGGGCCACAAATGAGCCCTATAAAAACTTAAACATCCAAAAAATTCATGTTAACTTCCCTCATTGCTTCTTTTAGCCTTGGGGGCATACTAAAGTAGATAAAACTCCTTTGTATGAGTACTGACGTCTAGTTAAATATTTAAAGGCCACACATGAGCCTTCGCTTGATACAGCGAACAAAGGAGTCAGACATAAAGTCCTCCCAAGCTAAACATGAGGCAAACAAATTAGGTTCCTAAAGGAAACCTAGCTTTGAAAGTAGCACAATACATTTGTCCACAACTTAAGGCCACACGAGCCTTCAAAAATAAGTGAAAACAAAGCATTCAACAGACACAACATAAGGGAAATTTGGGATCACATCCCTATACCAAACCCCTAGAAGGAGGTAAATGTTCAAAGACAACCATGCAGGCTACCACAAATTGTTCAAGATAATGGCCAACATGAACCATTGTACAGGGTAGAAATTATCTTAATGGCCGAAGCCAGGATCACAGTAGAATTGTTCAAAGGGTACACACTACCCTTGGGGCCAAATTAACATCAACATGACGACCTTCATTCATTTAGGGATGGAGAAGGCTTCACAATATCAACAGGAAGAGACATAGGCTTTAAAGAAGGAGCAGAAGATGGAATAGCTAGCTGGGAAGAAGGCACAGTCATCTGGGTCCTCGAAGGAACATGCTTCTTTAGAGTGGGGGGCTTCTTCGAAAGCAAAGCTTCTACAGAAGTAGAAGCATCAACTACATACTCATTCAACTAGGAAAATGTGGCAGTGGCAAGGTCATTGCTGGCTTGAGTGTGCTCCTTCTCATACGAAGGACGATACCCCTTAACCTTCGACAAATCGAAGGGCTCCTTCATTCTTGTAACATGTTCATAGGCCCTATACCTGCCGAAGGTAATAGCCGATGATACAAGCTTCCCAACAAGCCTACCCAATTCATCAATGTGAAGAAGCTCTATGCAAGCATAAGGTACAACCTTAGAAACCACTTGCCTCCTATCATGCTTGACCTCCTCTATTTCCTGGCGAAGCGAAGCCTCAGTAGCCTCAAGATTGGCCTTCTCGGCTTTCAAAGAAGTGACCTTTGACTCCAAAGCCAAAAGGCTCACCTGATAACCCGACCATTTTTGACTCTCGAGCATCAACCTGTCAAGGTTTCCCTTGTGCTCTTTTGCCTCAGTAGCTAGTGAAGACATCTTCTCTCTAAGAAGCAAGACAATAGGGTTCTTGTCAAAATCAGTCATGGCAGCTTCACACTTGGCCCGGAGCCCCTCACACTCCTCCTCGCGGGCTAACTCCCTAGCTCGCATGACATCTGCCTCACCCCTCAACTTCTCAATAACCTTTAAAAGCTCACGAGACCGCCTATTCACTATATATCCACAACAGCTTGCCTAACATAGTAATGATCGTAAAGATCAAGCAGGTCCACATCCGGATAGTTATCTAAAAAACCCTTCCAAGCAGGAGGAGTTATGGCAGAGATATTGAGATGGCAGGCATTGGCATCTTTCAACTCCAAACAATCTTCGAGACCTAAGAAAAAGATGCAAGTCAAAAAAGGATAAATAAGTATACAGATATTACTAAATAAATAAGGAAGAAGGGCAACTTACCCTCATCATCATTAGAAATGGATAGCACAGAAGTATCATCCTTCATTGCAGAAGCCTTGACGCCAACAGTGCATGAGGTTGACGAACCAAAAGCCAGTTTCCTTTTACAGGAGGCCTCGAACCCTTGTTTTGCACTTCCTCTCCCTAATGCGGGCCGTAACACTCCTAGCGTGAACAACAAAAGTATCTCCTTTAGGACTCCCCCTGAATCTATTGCAGTCCCCACACGCTTATTTACAGGCTCAGTCGCAGGCTCTGTCGCAGGCTCTGTCGCAGGCTCAACCGTAGGCTCTTCATCAGTCCTGACAGGCTCCGTATTAATAGACATAGAAGGGGAGCCAGTATTAAAACTTGGAAAAAAAATATCCTTGGGAAGGAAAGTGAGATCCTCGTCATCCTCGGTGTAGATAAAGTTTCTGAAAGACATCTCTGGAAAATGAAAGAATAAATCATATATCAGTGAAAAGGGCAAATGAAAAGGAAAACAAGAAAGGTAAATACCCTTGCCGCCCACAAAGATTACAGGTCGCTGTTGATCATGTTCCCATGAAGACTAGAGGCCAGCTAGGAAAAGATCATCGAAAGCACGGGCACTAGCAGGGTAACGACCAAGACGTTGAAACTGTGGGTTTTGCTCAATACTAGAAGGGAGTTTGTCTTTAAAGGATTTGACGTCAAGCATATTCTCTTTAGGAAGAAGTTGAGGAAATTTGGAAGGAACGATGGTATCTTGAATAAAAAAGAAATGCTGGTGCTAACCTTCGATACGAGTAATAACTTTAGCAAGGAGACTCGGGATATGCTTTTCAGATCTTTTTTGAAAAGTTAACCAACTACCAGCTTTGCAAAGATTGAAGAAACTACAAAATAATTCAACATAAGGCTCACAATCATACGCCTTACACATGACAATGAAGGTCGTTAATTTGGAACAACCAAAAGGGTTAAGCCTAGAGATGTGAACTTTGAAGTACGGAAGCACCTCACAAAAGAAATCATTAAGTGGCAATCTAAGATTAGCAAGAGAAAAGCAATGAGTGTACAAATCAATGTACCTTGGAGGAGCATCGAGAATGGTCTGAGTAGACGTGGGAAGGATCACACAGTACTCTGAAGGAATGGGATATAAAGAAAGAAACTCGTCTAACTCTTTGCGCGACAACTCACATCGTTGAATAGCTAATGCATTTTTTGCAGACATACCTGAGAATAATTTTTGATCTTACCTTTTAAAGTACAGAGAAATATTCCTAAAAGAGAGAAGACGAGTGATTGAAGTGGTAAAAAGAAAAAGGGTCTTATGATGACGTTTATATAGGCGAAGCTAGAGGGATGTATCACCGTGCACGTGGCAGATATCAAGATTAAGCGGATTTCAAATTAAATTTTAAAGTAGGATAGGATGTTCGCGATAATCAAGGCAAACTTTTGGGTTATCTGCATTAAAACCCCAACTAACCCAGCAACAAGTGGGTTAAGTACTTAATGCGTATAGTAGTAGCTTGCGACATGGTCTTTGATTTTTGATTAAGACTGATAGTCGAAAGCAATGCACTTATAGATGCATACATTACATTTGACTAGGGGGCTTGATGACGTACCCTCTCCTGCGGCTCAGAAGTCTCCCTTTTGAAGCTTAAATGGGATCTTCTGCCAAATACACTATACAACCTTCGAATAGTTTCGAGTGGCGTAAAATCATCTTCGGGATGATTACCAGTGTGGGAATCCGCCACGCGAAGCCCTACACCCTTCGCGATGGGCCTTTGACAAAACTAGGACAGAGGTCAGATAGTCAAACCCACATTCTCCATCTCTATTGGGATCTTCCCGCCAAAATAGAGATTGTGGTACACAATCCCAGAATCATCCCTTAAATCGTAGGACACCCCCCACGATCGCCGGCTTTGGTGCTAAGCCTCATCCCATCTCATTTTTGCAACTCTAAATAGATGGCAAAGGCTCCAGGTATGGCTAAGACTCTAACACACGGTTACTTACGCTTTCATACTTTCTCAATACAAAAAGCACATACTTACTCTCACGTCGGAGGTGATTAGCAGGGACACCTCCTATGCCTCACTTAATGTAGTGTTTCCATTTGTGTTGACACAGATTATTCAGGGCTTAGCAACTCAAGATCCACAGGAAGAACTCTTCGATCTCATCGAAGCCTAATCGTGCCCATATTTGCACAATCATGACCTATTTAACTTATTCTAGAAAAAAACTACTCAGTAGCATGACAGGTTATACACAGTTGGTCCATGTTGTGGAAACTAGTTTTGCCCATTTGCAAAACCATATAAGTAGCATGAGAGGTTATACACAACTTGATGTGGAAACCAGGTTTTCCCGTTTGGTCCATATATATAACAGTGAATGTTGTTTGTTACACGTGTTACTACGTTCTATAGTCTACTGAAATGCCAGATAAGTTGAAGTCATAATTTAGTTGCAAAAGCATGTCAGTATCATAAGAGTTTATACACACTTGGTCCTTGATGTTATAACCGGGTGTACCCGTTTGGTCTCTATTTAACAGTGATTGTTGTTTGTTACACCTGTAACTACGCTCCCTATTTCCATTGGTGAACAAAAAGGCTAGTCTCTTGGCGGGCTAATCTTTTGGCGGGAAAATGAAGAATTGTGGTTTTCCTTACACGATTAGTCCTTGAGACCCAATTACACACCATTGGACCTTCAAACCCAGATACACCATTGGACCCCCAAATGCAAGTATTTAAATCGATACCAGATTTACCATTCTTACACACTGTATTTTGCCCTCTGATTCTCACCCAGCAATCCTAATAACTCAAAATATGTCGGCAGTAAGTAATAACGGTAACTTTCCCATGGTCGACGAAGAAGAATTGACTTCTAAAAAATTAGCACCGATGGCTGAAGAAATGATAATGTTAAGCGAGGTTCTTAAAAGAATTTGTAATTCGCCCTCTGATTATCATCCACCAGTCGTAATAACTAAAAACATGTCGGCAATAATTAATAACCGTAAGTTTATGATGGTCGACGAAGAAGATTTGATTTTTAAGAAAATTTCACCTATGGCTGAAGAAATCCTGGAAATGTTATGCGTTTGTGTTGCCAAAAAAAGGTGAGTGACATCGTTTGGTACACAGATGAAATAAGGGAACAGGTAGAAAAGTTTGCTGATGGTTTGAGAACAACAGTTTCATATTTTGTCAAAAAGGCGGTGAAAAAATATACATATGATGAATGATGCTGGTGTTTGTTTTGTAAGTTGTTGTTTGTTCCGTAAGTTGTGTTTGTATTTGAAGTTAGATGTTTAACTTTTAGCAGACCGCTAGATCTTGTTATGTCATGTGTATCCATATGATAAATGATGTTCGTGTTTGTTTTCTAAGTTGTTTTTTGTTGAGTAACTTTTGTTTGTTATTGATGTTGGTGTTGTTTGTTTTCTTATGCATGCATTTGCAGTTGCACTAATGTTGTGCCATATTTATAAAAGCATAGTCTTAGAAGTTAGAAATTTGTATAGAACAATTCGAAAAAAGATATTTGAGTTACTAAGACATGTCAAAGTCAACAAATACTCTTTGCAACATTCAAAACAGAGCATAGAAACTCTGCAGACCCACCATCCTTGTGGAATACTTTGACCATATTTTTTTTGTAATGATAATATAACGATGAGTTGATTGCTTAGGAGAAAAGACGGAAACATTATGAAGTATCAAAGCCGCTCCTACGGTAATCGCCTTTGTAAACCTCTCCTCTGTAAGCACTTTGTAATGAATAGTACTGGAGATTATACCAGAAAGGCCTGAGTGTTACTGTGAGATCGCCCAGCGCATTCAGAGTACAAGACTTAATAACTGCAACAACTTTCTCAAGTTTTCCATTGTTGAGAAATTTCTTAACATCTCCAAAACAAACTGTAGATGTATCAAATCACTTAACAAATAAGCAAGAGAAAGTCTAGAGAGAAAAATGAGGGTTGTAACACTTTAGAAAGAAAAAGAAGGAAAATGCATTATGAGAGAAATGAAACAACCAACCCTCTCCAAGGTGTGGAGATAGGTATTTATACCTAGCATAAGGCCGGTCAACATAAGGATGTCTTATGTTGACCTCGTTAGCTTGGCAAGTTTCCAAATTTGACGCTACAAGCTATTCTATAATATATTAGTAGTGACCGAGTCTTTTCTCGATTTCTAACAATCTCCACCTAAGGGAGGTCACTCTAATTTACAAAAAACTTAAGCTTATCATTCTATGAATGTCTTCAATCTTTGCTCGTAGTCTTGTTTTCTTGATCTTTATCTTGTGAATCTTGATGTAGTAATCTTTAGACTTTTAGGCTTTAGCTTGTATCTTTATCTTGACTTGTATGTGATCTTGAGCTTCTTGAGATCATCAACCAAGCATAATCTCTTTTCGCCATCTTGTAATCTTTGCCTTCTTGTGATCTTGTGACTTTTGGACCGACATGCTCATACCTTTCTTTGTCTTGAAAGCTTGAAAAGGTCATCTTTCTTGAAACTCTTTAACTTTAATACTTCGTCATTTCAAGGAAGACGTGCGGTATCAGAGTAGCGGAAGTCTTTTGAAGCATGTACTTGAGCTTTCATGATGTCTTTACATATGTCGGTCGGGTATGAGCATGTGGCATTGACTTTGACTTGTCATCGGTTAACTGCTGCCGCCGTCAGGAAATCTGCATGAATGGGTTAGTGATAAACAACATATATGGACGAAAGTGTCTTTGTCACTTCGTCGAATACGGTTGTAATAACCACGGTTCCCCGTTAATCAGTATAAATACTGCCTGTGATCAGGTAGAATTCAAGAGAATCTCCTTGACAGGGTTTCGCAGCTGCACTAGCCGTTCTCATTACTAGAGCGTCTCAAAGCTGGGGTAACACGGGTAAGAGTAAATCAGTTAGTTGCTATCTTCTCGATTTGTTCAGCTTTTTTCTATGTCCAGATCACACTTTATGAGGCTTCCCTATGGACTTCAGATGAAAATTGATTTAGGAAAATCAGTCCGGTGTTGTTAAGATGCAATGGTTTTTATAACACACCAATAATTTTATCTTTTTCAAAATTCATTCGTCAATTCATAATCTGGACCAAATCAATATCCAGTGTCACAAGTTTGATCCGTGTAGGATCTTACAAGTCACTTACCATAGAGCTTGTTTGATGTTGGCTCTAGAAGGATTTTCATCGTCATTGTGAGTACTTTAGTATCACTCTGATGTTCTGGCAATATCACAAGGATAATTGCGTTATTTATATCTTTATTTTCACTATGGTGTCTATTTAACAAATATTATGTATTAGTGTCCTAATGAGATTTATGGATGATCTCTTTTATAGCTCTAAACTTGATAGTGCACTTTGGTTTTAGTAATCGGAGGCTAGAGCAGACTGTCACATTTTCAATATCTACTAACTCGGAGTAAAAAATTCGATAGAAATGTTTTTATCTCTGTAAGGAATTGAATACAAGAGTTTTTGAGAGAACTTGAGTGGCTGGGAAAGGGTTGTGCTTTGATATTTGGTCCTGATGACTATCTTTAATACCAGACAACAACTTAGTGTTTCTGATAGCATATGTATTGACCCGTTTTTTGCCTAAGTGTAAGGAGGGATTATTTATTTTCACCCGTCATATTTACATTTCTTTTTAATTCTTCAACCCCTTCAATGCTTACTAAGACTTCATAACTAACATCTTGTTGGGTTTGTTCCAGTGTCAGCTCTGTCTTGGTCTGCATTTTTCCCTTTCTCACTTTTATCTCCTTTTGTATCATACCTAAAGGACATCTATTCTATCTAATGGAATTTTCCCTGGATGATCCCTTCTGAGTTTGGCTGGATCATGGGGAAGTAATACCTAATCTTGTACCACCTTATAACTTAATTAATTACAAAACATGATCGGTTTTTGGTAATGTCTCAGCCTTTAAAACCATTTTGAAAACATCGATCAAGGTTACTTTGTGATATAATAAAACATTTTTGTACTTTTGGTTTTACGTTTCTATAAATTCTCACGCCCCCTCAACAGTGCATATATTCGAAAAATGTTTAGCACATGAAGGGTGAAGCTCGCACTTGAGTCCTTAAGATCACATCTTTAGCCATATATTTTAATCACATTTTTCCCTTTATCAAAAATGTCAAAATCTTTTAAATATTTTTGGATTGCAATTGATTCTAATATGTTTGAAATAGGCTGGGGAGGAAAAATGTTCCAATTATTAAAACAAGTCTTATTGAGGAAATTTTAATGCTCCCCACTTGATTTATGTTGCGCGTATTATATATAGTGTTGAGTACGTTATTTAAATTTTTTTTTGAATTTATATAAAAATTCATAGGAATATTCGTACTCAAACACTATTTATACTTGCATATTATTATAAGTCTATACTACATATTCACATTATTCACAAGATAAGATTTTGAGATTGGACCTGATGATCATACGGTACGCGTCATCAGTTTGTAGTCCATCTCGAGTTCCCGATCACCAACCAATCGCTCCAGATTTTTGATGATTCGCCTTTCATGCATTTGCTTATCAATCAACTTAACCATAATCTTTGGTCTCTTTTTGTCTATGGCCATCCACTTTCTCCTTGACATCTCGTCATTGTATCCTAAACGAAAATCGAGTATTCTGTGATGAAGCTAATCTCGAACTTTCTTGAGTGTCCTGTCCGAGAACTTGTACAACTCATCAGCCCGCATCACTCATTTCTGTTTGGTCAAGTCTTCATAGATTACCCCTGGTGATTTGTATGATGGAGTGTAGAGTTCTTTGAGTTCTATTTTTGGAAAGGTCTGTTGAGGTGCAGTGATGTTAAGTTTCTTCTGGTAACTCTCTACACCGAGCTAAAGATCCTCGACTCGACGTTTGATCAAGACTTCTTGTGAACATACGAAGAGCCACAATAAAGTCAACAATGTCACTGTCATTGAGATGGAATAGCTTGGGTTGAACAACAAGAATCAACATGTCTTCAATGTCGTTCAAGTGTATATCTACGAAGTCACATTCTTTAAACGTGTATAGCTGTCGATCAACCCTTTTCACCACAACTTCTTCCAAGTGACCATATCCATGCAGTTTCTTGGCACTAACACTCTTCACACCAAGAATTTTTTGAGTGGAATAGAAATCATGCTTGGAAAATTTATTCATTTGAGATCTGTACCAAAGCTTACGCCTTTCACCCCAATGCTTAATCCCCTTTGCAGCGTCTTTGTCATACGCATGTTTGATAGTACTCCAAAGCGTAGGGACCATGTCTTCAATACCTACAATCTCATACCGAGCTGCTTTAGTCTTCGTGATAGACGTAGTGTATGTTCTTTTCAGATCAAAAGATTTCAGATACTCCAGATCATTGATGAAGAAGTAATCAGCAGCAACGGCTAGATGACCTGGGTGACCTTGCAGAGGAAGAGGTTTGGACAGGTCAAAGGGGTAACGATCTCCTTCAGGATTATTCCAATCAATTTTGTCTGTCAATGCATTAAAACACTCTTGGAAGTTGTACTCAAGTTCGATGCTGCTAGTGTAAGTGCCTTTTAACAGATTATAGGCATGTCCTAACAAGAGATCTTGAGTGAGATTGTTAATCTTGATTCGATTCAACACATACTTGGAGAAGTCAATTGGAGTGGCCATTATATCATTGAATGTGAGAGGATCCTTTGTGGCATAGACCATTTGGTTGAACCAAGGCTGTTCAGGTTGATTAAGTACAACTTGACGCTTGTTCCATTCCGGATCAGGAGTAGGATGCCTTGGAGGTAGCTTGAACCAATCTTGGTTCAGAGTCTTATTTGTCATGGTTCTGAAGTGTCTTGTGGTTGATCATTATCACGAACCACATCTTTACCCGCAGTGTTGAATGCATCATCCATTACTACCTCAATAATTGGTTCTTCAACCGGTTCCTTTGCAGATACAGACTTACCAGTTTTAGAACCTTTTGATGGAGCTTTACCTTTAGGGGTTTCCTTGGTGGTGGATGGTTTCTTAGAAGACTCTGACTCTTTGGTTCTTTGCCTCTTTGTCTTCTTACCCTGGTTTGATCTAGCTGAAGGGTCTTCATCATCATCATCATTAAACAATACACCGGAAACATACTAAACAAATACAATCATAACTTTTTATTTGCACCGGAAACATACTAAAAAAATACAACCATAACTTTATTTAACAGACTATTAGACATACTAAAAATATATAAATACTAATACATTTCGAGCTTCGGCATGGCCATCACCCGAAAACATATTAGTGTACTCAAGTAGTCAAAAAAGATTTTTTTTTTAAAAACTATTAGTGTTCGGTTATATTAGTGTACTCAAGTAGTGTTTTTTTAAAAACTATTAGTGTTTTTTTAAAAACATATTAGTGTACTCAAGTACTCAAGTAGTTAAAACCGGGTTTTTTTTTAAAACTATTAACGGTTATAAAAAAAAAAAAAAAAAATTAAAAAAAAAAACCGGTTTTAACCGGTTTTTTTAAAAAACCGGTTAAAACCGGTTTTAAAACCGGTAAAAAACCGGTATGATTAAAAAACCGAAAACCGGTCTAACCGGTTCGGTTATATTTAACCGAACCGGTTAAAAAAAAACCGGTTTTTTAAAAAACCGGTTTCGGTTTTTCGACCGGTTTTTTAAAAAACCGGTTTTGAATTTGCATCTCTAGCTTGAACCAATCTTGGTTCAGAGTCTTATTTGTCATGGTTCTGAAGTGTCTTGTGGTTGATCATTATCACGAACCACATCTTTACCCGCAGTGTTGAATGCATCATCCATTACTACCTCAATAATTGGTTCTTCAACCGGTTCCTTTGCAGATACAGACTTACCAGTTTTAGAACCTTTTGATGGAGCTTTACCTTTAGGGGTTTCCTTGGTGGTGGATGGTTTCTTAGAAGACTCTGACTCTTTGGTTCTTTGCCTCTTTGTCTTCTTACCCTGGTTTGATCTAGCTGAAGGGTCTTCATCATCATCATCATCATCATCATCATCATCATCATCATCATCATCATCATCATCATCATCATCATCATCATCACACTTTCTTTTGTGGTCTTTAACTGTATCAGCAACTCCCTTATCCATGACATTTCATCCTCTATCAAAGCTTCTATGAGAGCATGGTACAATCTATGATTAGCAGGATTTCTATTATAAGAATTGTTTTCGTGCATGGTTTGGTAGAGAGCGCTTTTCAGATCATACTCTTTTAGTTCCGCCTTATCAGTGGACTTAATGGTATACTTTGGCATCTTTTGCTTCTCAGCTTGTTCCCTCTTGATCTTTAGAATCTCTGAAACACTCTTCTCGGATCCTTATTCAAGATCAACTATTGGTTTCTGAATCTTGCTAGACTCGGGAGCTGACTGTATAAAGTGTTTCTGTAGAGTCTTTTGAAGAGCATCACCAAGTTTAGATCCAAGATAATCATCAACAATCGTTGGAACTTAGGACTTGAGAGTAGCAAGAGCTTTAGCAGAGAGATCAATCTTATTCAGCTCAGACACATCTTTTTCCAGTTTTGCAACTCTTAGCTGTACAACGGTGAGTGCATCGGATTTAGGGACAGAAGTGGTAATGGTAGGAGATTCGGTTGTGATTGGTGGTGTAGGGATTGGTGCTGTTGTTTGGTGAGGTACATGTGGTATGGTAGAGACAGATGAAGGAGGTAGATTTGTTACAAGTGTTTCTAAAGGAGTTTCTTGTACTGGTGAGAGGACCGGGGGCTTAGAAATCACAGAGACAGGTACAGTAAGGACGGATTAAGACTGGGTATGCGAAACTTCAGATTGGATCTTAATATCCAACAATGAGTTGATCTCAGCATCTGTAGTGTCCTTAATAGTACTAATTAAAGAAGTATCAGACGAAAGTTTAAGAAATTGATCACCAAAACCTGAAGATACAGATAAGTTGGAGCTTGTTGGAGGAAGTTCAACTTTCTTGGCATCATCCTTTACTTCTTTAGTTTTTCCAGCATCCGTCTTTGCCGCATCAATATTTTCTTCATCACCTTTCCCAGATTCTTCAACTTTAGCATTTGTCATCTCTTTGTCCTCATCGTCATTTACTTGTTCATCACCTTGTACGAACTCATCATCCGTTTCTTCATCATCAGTCATTTCAAGATCAATACATTTGTCATCATCAACATCATCTTTCTTCTCTTTATTTTCATCAGAATCTATTCAGTCAACTTCTTCATCATCACCTTGATCTTCTTCTGTGTATTCACTCTCTTGTTCAGATCCTCGCTCAAGAATAACTTTTTCTTTAGATGTAACCTTTTCCTCATCTGGAACCCCTGGTATAGTACCAGTTCCTTCATTTGAGGTGGCAGAGACGACTGTAGACTCATCTGGAACCCTTGGTATAATACCAGTTCCTTTACTTGAGCCTCTATTACCTGGTTGTCTTCTACTGGTTTTCTTGCTTTCTTTGAGAGTTTTCATAGTATCCACAACTTCTTGTTCTTCAGGAGTTAAAGATTGAACACCCTTGAGCTTTTGAGGAGGATCAAATGATCTTCTTCTAGCAGGCTTGGGGACATATTCAGTCACAATCCTTGCATGAGTAGCATGGACTTACCTTGCAACTTCTTCTTCTGCAACTTCAATTAAGCTGATAGATTTACCTAATTCCAAAGCGACATCTGGACCAGGAATGATGATGTCAGCTATAGAAATTGTAACTTTTCTTCTTGATCAATATTCGACTAGCATTCCTTTTCTTAGCAGGTTCAGGTTCTGACTCTTCAGATACATTAACATCTGCCACAGGAGTATCTGTAGTCTTCTTCCCTTGTGACCCTTTGCCTCTGCTCTTCTTAGGAGGAATTTGACTAGTGGAGTATTTGAGGAACATTTGATAGGATTCTGATTGTATGATTGTATCATTCAGCATCACATCAAGAATAGGTAGTCTATATTCTTGATAGTCTTCTCTAATTCTGACAAATTTGAGTCTGCTTACAATACCATCATCCTTGATTGTATGATAGTGCTGAAACTTGAGGTTGGGGAGAGACTTATGTTGTGAGAGGAAGTGATGATGATGACTTTGGTGAATCGGGGGAATGACATTGTTTCACGTCTTGATTTTCTCCCCTTCCTGTGATCAATATGGAAAGCAAAGTCTTCCTAAATCAACTCAGGATAGTCGACATTTTCTCTATAGAACATGCCTCATATTATGTCAATTCTGGATTTTCTAAGTTTGTTATTGCTTGTAGTCTTCCTAGAGAGACATGTGTTGATAATTGCTGCCAGAGTTCTCTATGGCTAATGCATGTGATCCACATACATGTTGGTTTACTTTTGTAGTGGACCTTTATAGCCAAGGTCAGTGAGGAAGGTGAGGGTAGCATCATTGTGACAACTATGAGTTGAGCAGGTTAGTTTATACATTTAGAAATGGCTAAGTGTCCATTTTGTATGTTTCTTCCGTGCTATGTGTTCTATATGTATGTTGAAGTGGTTTACATATGTGCATGATGTTATTTTAGAGGTAAATGATTATCTTATTTTGTGTGCATATGAGTTTGGTGTTAAGTATTCCATTTGTTCACGTGTGGTGATAATGGAAATGAAAGACGTGTTGCATGCATTGCTACGTCAATTCTTGGTTTTTAAGAGTTAAGCGGTTATAAGAAGTGTAAATTATTGGAAAGGAAGCATGTGAGTGAAATATGGAAGTTTTCAGTAAACTTTCCATAAATAGAAAGTGAATTTGCGAAATGAAAGTTATTTTAAAAAAGTGTAGTAAGTAGCGTTTATGTAAAAAGGTTTACTCAAACTAGCTTAGTTTTTTTAATAAAACTTAAGGTAATGTAAGTAATGATGTAATAAAGAAATTTAAAAATAAATAAATATATGCATATGTAGAAATCGGCCCAAGAAAAGAAAAAAAAAGATTTTGGGCCTTATCTTAGGAGTTGGCCTATGATTAGGATTTTAGTTAGTTGGATAAGGGATCCTTAAACCCTATGAATGACATAATTCAGCCCCCATAACCTTTATTTGTGTCGACCCATCCCTAAGAACAAGGAGGAACCAAGATTTTGATCCAAGAACCCTCAAGATTGGTTGTTAGGTGCTAGCATTCAAGGTAAGCATGTTAATCCTATCTAATTTATATATTCATGTAACATTTAATGTGATGGATCTAGGGTTTATAGAAAATACAGAAAATAAAGGAACATTAATGATATAATAAGGATTAGGGTTAGAATAAGGTTATGATCATGCATGTTTCATGTTAGGGTTTGCGTCAGATCTTGATTTAAGGTGAGCATAATTCACGAGTGAATATCTCCATGATGGTAATAGGTTTTTGAGTGTTTTTGGACTTTAAACAGTAGCTCATTGAATGTACTTTCCAAAAAGTCTAGCCTCAAACGTTTTTGAGGTCTGGAAGTAGGTCAAATGTTGGTTACACTAAAAGTTGTCAAATCCGTAAATACGGGTCAGATTTAGGTTATGTTTGGGAAGGTGAAACCCTAACTTAAAAGTAGAATTAAGCTTAGCCCTTATAAAGTAGTTAATTTCCATATGTCTATTGATAATCTCGTGAAAATTAGCCTCTGAACGCATGTCTAAGTATGATAGTTAGAGTGATATATTTTGCTGTGCAATCGAATCCGAATTAGGACAGTTTGGAAGTTTGATTTTATTTGAGGTAGTTACACATGTAAGTAATACTTGGGAGTCACAAGGTAGTTAATATACTCATAAATGAATATGGGTTATTTTTGGTACAAACTATGAAGGTCATTAAGTAAGGGTTTTGAGCACGTAAAGAGATACTAAAATTCTGCAATTCTGATTTAATTATAAGTAGCTAGTGTAAAGTGTTAATGAGATGGTTAAGTTTGGGCATGGTGTCGGGGTGACCCATGATGGTTAACTAAACCCTTAGACATCCATCATATGTATGTTACATGGACTAGAGCTTTTAGCTTGGTCGCGTGTAACCGTGTTTATTTATTTGTATAGTTGCGTGTTGAGATTTGGAAGCTGCGTTTGAGTATTCACGTGAGTTTCATAGTCCCTCTTTTTACATTGCTTTTAAATTGGGATGAAAATGATGCAAATGAATTTGAAATGTTCTAATTACTGTGATTATGTGTCTTTTTTAAAGTGTATGGACTTTACTTGGCTATTGTATGTTACGTGCTAAATGCTTATGTGTATTGGGATCGAGGGTAACGTTCCTACCTATTGGTTGTGATAATGGATCGGGGTAAACGTTCCTACCTATGTGAAGTGACAGTTTTAGTAGATCGGGGGTAACGTTCCTACCCAATTATTGATATTTGTTGGATCGAGGGACACGTTCTGTTCCCATGCTCGTTATGGTTACATTTTCATGTTAGCTTGTATGATAGTACAGTAATTATCTTGCCATGTTTTCATTAATCATAGTAATTGTTTATAAGCTTTGATTTTCGTGTCTTAAACCTATGACTCTCACCAACCTTTATGTTGACGTTTTAAGCATCATTTTCAGGTAACCATCTTGAGGATGTTGAAGTTAGGAAGAGTGGCTAGTGAGACCGTAGGCTTGCATGCGGAGTCATTCTCCTAGAGATTTTATTTATGTCATTTGAATTGTTTGATACTTGGTTGTTATTTGATTGTTTAGACTTTTGGAGTATGTTTCCTTGTGGTATGACTTTGCTATCGTAATGCAAGACTCCTTTATCTTGTGTTAGATATTGTCATGACACATTGTGTCTCATTTGTTTATCTATTTCATTTAGTTCTCTCTATTGTTGACACCATTGTGTTGTGATGATATCCATGATGTTACGCCTCGTGTTTCCGCCTAGGCGGGGTGTGACAGATTGGTATCAGAGCCTTTGGTTATAGAGAAGTAGGTGGTTGAGCCTAGACTATAACCTAGGGGTCCTTCATGTAGATGCATTTAGGGCTTAAGTGTTTAATGCTATAACTGCTATGCTTCCCCTCTATTTTTGCATAGCTTATATATCTCGTATTTTGCTAAGTTGTCATTTTAGTTATTTTGCCTACCATTATCTGATATGATATGTATTACTTTCTTAGTATTTTAGCTATGTTTTTCCCCCACCCGTAAGAAGTCTCGTTGGGGAACCGTTTTCCCAACTGGACTTAAGCGTTATAAGGAGCCTCTTGTGGAACCGAAGGAGATAGGATAGTTGATCGTTTGTCGGATGCGCGTAATAGGGCTGGACCCGCAGAGTCGGGTGATTCTTGCGGAGGCAAAGTCAAACCCAAGCGAGGCCCAGCATAAGTTTATCTCGTCCTTTACCTCGTCATGTTGTTATTGATTATTTCTTTCAGATATTTTGTATTTTGGGAATTGTTGCGAGACTTTCGTTCCTTTATGTCGTTTCGATTTTTATTTTGATATAAGCAAGTAGTTATTTGATGGAGCATCCTTTATGTGTTAAGTTGGAGTGGTTTAAGATGTGCAATGTGGTATATGTGCTTATATGTGAATTATGATTGAAATGGGTAGTCTTGGAAGTAAGTACACGTGTGAAAGGAGGCACTTATAATTATGGTGGCCAACATAATTATAAAGGCATCACACACGTAGACTTGTGACCATGATTGCATTTATTTGTGTTTGGTTGTAAGGTGGTAGTGTAATATGTTTTTTTATATGTGTATTCATGATAAGGATGATGGTATGGGTAGAGAATTATTCTCTTACCCTAATTGGAGGATATGTTAAGTTGAGTTGTATAGATAGTAAGTTTCCCTTCTATCTAGCATTTGTGGATACCTAGTATTACTATTATTGTGGTTGCTCGTTGCTCGGTTGTTTGTCCGGATTTCCTAGGTCTAAACTTAGCATCCCTTCATCGTACTTTGTTAGTAAGGATACCCTATAACACCCCGTGTTTTAGGGTCATTGACGACGTAAATAAATTCACTATTTATTTTTAGTATTGTACGCGTTTGCTTTTAAATCGTAATCGTTAAGTTAAATCGCGTAAGCTAAAAATTACCGTTCAATGTAAACGGGCATCAAACAATTAAATGTTTACATCAAGCAAGTGTTAAGTAATTATTTTGAGGATAATTATTAACTTTGATCAATTTATTTTTATTGGTTGCGTAAAGTGTTTACGTTTTGCGATAAAATACGTTTAGGCATACCCGGAACCACTAAAACTTTTCTACGCTTCAACAAATACCCACAATTGTACCCAATACCCAAACTTTTATTCAACTTTACCCAAGTTAGCATTGTTAGTCATATTATACATTAAATGAACCAACTAAAACCTACACATTACATGTATGCATCTACACTTTACATATATATCTTTAAATACCATGTAAATGACTAGATATTTTACCAATGGTCAAACAAACAATACTTGGTCTTCCCCCCTATCCCATAGAAAACAACAACAATAATAGGGGACAAAGAGTTCACAACTTTGCAACTAGTAATTGTACATCACCTACTCATTTAAACCTTATGTCTAATTGACCAAAGACTTTCTATGATTTCCTCTTGTTGTCTTAAGACTTCCTATTGTCCATTTGACTAGTATTATTGGTATATATGCCATTCTCTATATTCATATCACATACATACTTCATTTTACTAAGTGAAAACAACATATCCTTCCCTTTGTCACCCTTATAACCCACGGCCACCCTAAAAAACCACAAACAATCCATACAAAATTAATCTACAACATTTACACACATTCCTACATGATATATAAGATAACATAGGGTGTTTAGAAGGATTGGTTTAAGCATTTTCAAGGGTTAAGCAAGGAAAAAGGAAAGCTATGATTTTTTAGAAAACTAGGGTTTTCAAGTTGTGCAAGCTTTGTTTTATCATCTAAACTAGGGTTTAGATATTGTGGTTCATCATATTACATCATATTAAGGTCATCTAAAACTTTTTGTGTCTTTACATTTATGATTTTATGTATATATAAGTTCTATGTAGCAAAATGACCATCTAGGATACTTTTAAACATGTAAAATGGACTTTTAATTGTGATCATGATTTTGTATACTTTTACAAATGTTATATAGTTGTTAATATCATGTTATGATGGAAATATAAGTGTTGTACCATGTTGGTTTAAGTGTAAAAAGTATATGTATAAACTAGTAATTAAAAGTTTACTTAAGAAACTTTATGATTTAAAGGTGTTGTTAAGGACTTGTTATCTTGGACACTTGGACAAAGTATGGACTAATGGACACTATAATATGTAAGACATATGATATAAAGCATAGTAATGGACTTGTAACAAGATGGTTAAACATAAAAGTGCAAAAACTAAGTTTAAACATGTTTTTATGAAAAACATCAAAACTTTCTGTTTTAATTTGACACATAACCTATTTATTTTATATTTTTATAAAATAGTACGTCTCATGACGATTCCAAAAATGTAAGAAACTCGAAAAAACGGATTAATAACGAAGAAGATACGTAGTTTACAAGTTATACGTTAATTAAACGCGTTATAAAAGAAATTTTATAAAAAAAAGTTATAAAATACTTCTGATATATAAAGTTTATTATTTTTCACAGATAGCACTTATTTTTAGGATTCTAAAACATTTTGAATCATAATTTTTGGATCAATAACGAAGGAGTTATGAATTACGCGAGTTTATATACTTAAATGTATAAAAATACTTTTATAAAACTATTTTTATAAAAGTTACTGTTCATCTTAGACATGAACATTTTGAAAACAACATTAATATGATAGGACTTTTAATAACCAAGACGTGCTCAAAAGAATCACTAAAAATGGAGCTAAAATGAATAAAATACGACATTTACGGGTTTTACGATAACTAAATTTATAAAAATAAGTTTATAAACTGTTATGAACAGTAAAAACACTGTTCACCAGAGGACTAAAAATATGAAAATGTAATATTTTGATAACTCGTTTCAATACGAAAGCGTGGACATAAGAAACGTAAGAAACGGGCTTAAAACAAAGAAATTACGTTGTTTTTACTATTGAGCTATTTATAAACGTTTTAACTTTATAAATACGATTTGACAAACGCAATTACATGGTGATATAGCTATATAGAATTGTATATGGTAGTAGTTAATCAAAGTGCTTGGTACTTATACGGCCTATATTGGATTAGGTTGCATTCGGCGTTTATCTGACGCATTTTCTGTGATATAATCTAATATTCATTACTCAAGGTGAGTTCATAGCCCCACGTTTTACATTTTAATGATTTACAAGTTTTGGGGTGAGAAACATATGCATGTTTTACAATTGGACGCAAGTGGACATTTCACATTTACGATTACGTGTTTGCCTAAGTAGCGATAACCCATCTGAGCCCATTATCATGAACTGTCAATTACTGTTGTGAGCGCGAATGTTATAAATAGATCTATTTGGGATTGACATCCCCGTTCGGGTGAGTCATGCTCACTGTGCCGGTTTGCCGGACAACGAACGTATACCATGTCGGACATAGGATGTTGCGGGTTAGAACATCATCACGGGCAATGTTGGCAATTTATATTGCAATTCATACATGTCGAGCTTCAGTGTCATGAGCTTAGGAAAACGTAATTACATTTTATGATGTTTGCATTTGTTGCATTATCATGGGGAAATCTTGCGGTCCTACATTATACATTTTATAAACCTATGAATTCACTCAACAATATGTTGACGTTTTAAGCAATGTTTTTCAGGGGATCAATAAGGCACGAGGTGCAAGGGATACATTGGTGGTTTTGATTTGGATGTCATGCATTAAAGATTTTGTCGCATTACATTTTGTATATCTGTTATGGGCTAGAAATCTTTGTATTTTGAACAAGTGAACAAATGAAGCTTCGGGCTTTTGTAACAAACAATTTGTTAAATCCAATGTATTAGTTTTAAACGGCTTTTAATGGTCATTCTTATATATATCTTGTGTTATTGATCTATGAAGTACCACCCCAACCCATATTCCGCTGCGACCCAATTTGGGGGTGTTACAGATTGGTATCAAGAGCCAAGGTTATAGAGAACCAGGTCAAATGTTTTTGCTGGACTATAACCGTTTTCAAACATTGCATTCATACAAAGGGATTTTCACGGGACATATATACATACACTACTTGTTGCATTAGTTGGTTAAGACTAGATGCATTTAGGATTGATATACATGTTATGGTATAAATGTATATTACTATAAGAGTCTTATATTAAATACTAATATAAGCTATTTTGGATTTTCAGATACAGTCATGTCGGATTCTGAGGATTCCACGGTTACATACACTGCTGTGTCCAATGAATCAAGACAAAATGAGTATGATAAACTTTGCAAAATTAGTCTTAGGATTATTAACAAAAACAAGCACCTAAAGGCTAAAAACGAATTACTCAAAAGGAATGCTAATGAACTTAAAATCAAGCTAGAACTATTAGAGAAGAACAAAGAAATAAGTAACAAATGTGATGTTTGTAACAAGCTTGAAATTGAAATTAACTCTCTAAAACTAAAACTAGCTAGTTTCGAAAATAGTAGTTCATCCTTGCAAAAAATGGTCGAAATGCAAAAACCGTCAAAAGACAAATGTGGATTAGGATACACAGAGAATATAGCTTCCTCTAGCAACACTAAAATCAAAAACTTGGGTCCCCAAATTCAAAAAGTGCCTTCTGTAGAACCGGCATTGCCGGTTCCATTGACAACAGAACCGGCTTGTTCAGACGAACAGCACCGGGCATCTGTTGACAGTGCAGAAAATGGGAAAATGCTTGAATCTAACATCATAAAGAAAAATGACTCCGTTTTAATAACCAAAAAGTCTATTTTAGGCACACCTAAGAATAGCAAACAACCACCAATCTTAAAACTTGGTCAAGGCCACGGAAAAAATATAATCCAAACGCTTCATAAAACTACCCATAGGAGACCTAGTACTTTGTACCCTAAGAGTGACTATCACCAAGTCAGTTGGAATTATGAAACTCAACAAGAGCAATTATTTCGACCTCCTATGTACAATTAATGGAGTCCTTATCCTCCATTTCCTTATATGGTCCATCAAACGTCAAGCATAAAAGATAACGACCCATAAGAAATTGGGGACCGAATGCCTTTAGTTGTCCTATAGATATAGGTATAATAAATGGTCAAACTTGAACCGACAAATGATCAAAGACCAGCTGTACACGAGACACAAGACGGTAACAAGAAACTCTTCTCACTTATAAAGCAATTGACATAGTAAAGAGTAGTTTTTTGGTAAATAAAACAAAAAGCAAGATACAATTTGGTAAAAGGTAACGATACTCATAACTCCCTCATTATTCATGCGGTAGTCACGTAGAAAACCTTAGCTTTAATCTTCTAGTATTAGTCAAATTATGCGAAATTAAAAAAAAAAAAAAGGTTTTGCAAAGTATTATTTAGCGAAACCGTGTACGAAATATCAAAGACGGGCACAACCATAAGAAAAGGAATTAGGAAAAATGACTTTACATAATGAAAAAGGGGAACTCACCAAAAGACAACCCTTTGTTAAACCTCAATAGATGATACTTCGTTACTAATGGCATCCGAAGATTGTGTCACGCCAATATGCGCATATAGTATCGCTATCATCTAAGAGTATGTTAGAAGAACTTAACCAAAACAAAAAATTTAAAAAAGCATTTTTGTGACGCTTGCAACGTCGTAAAACAAGTACATGAAAGCCCATAAGGCTAAAAACAAGTTTTCAACACATTAGTGTCTAGACCTTCGTACATAGTGGACTGTTTTGGTCCATCGGCCTTTCAAAGTTATGTGAGGAAACTTCTACACTTTGGTCATTGTCGACGACTATTCAAGGTATACATGGACAAGATTTCTAAAACATAAAAATGAAGCTTTTGACCACTTTTGAAATTCTAAGCAAAAAGATTTAAATTCAAAAGGGTTACCCCATTATTTCAATTCGCACAATCATGGTGAGGAATTTGATAATGAAGTACAATTTGGAACTTTTTGTGATGCTAATGGTATCACTCATAACTTTTTGGCTCCATGTACTCCATAATCAAATGGGGTAGTAGAACGTAAAAATCTGACTTTGCAAGAAATGAGTAGAGCAATGTTTAATGAACAATCAATTCCTTAAAAAATTTGGTGTAATGCCGTCGACACCTCCACTTATATCTTAAATAGGATTCTTATTAGACCTTTCCTTGGAAAAACTCCTTTTGAGCTTTTCAAAGGTAAAAAGCCCTCCTTGAAATATTTCAAATATTTTGATAGTAAATGTTTTATTCATAACACTAAATACTATCTCACAAAATTTGACCCTAAATCCACCAAAGGTATATTCCTTGGATATTCACCTAATAGTAAAGCTTACATTATTCTAAATAAGGAAACCATGAGAATCGAAGAATCTTTTAATGTAAAATTCGATGAAAGTCCTCCTCCTAAGTTACCTCATTTAGAAGATGATGATGTGCTTGAATGTGAAATTATAGAAAACCAAGAAAAAGTCTTAGAAATCAAGGAAAATGAACCATTAAACAAAGAAATCGTAAACATCAAAGAATCTAAAGATCATCCCCTAGAAACCATCATAGGTAATTTAAATTAAAGGACCTTAAGGTCTCAAGTTCAAAACTAAAGTAACTTCTTTTGCTTTGTGTCATCCATAGAACCTAAAAATGTCAAAGAAGGCATACAAGACGAAAGTTGGACTATGGCTATGCAAGAAGAATTAAACCAATTCAAATCAAATGATGTTTGGAGTCTTGTCCCTCCTCCCAATAACCAAACCATAATAGGTACTAAATGGGTTTTTAAAAATAAATTAGATGAAAACGGTGTTGTGTCTAGAAATAAAGCTAGACTTGTTGCTCAAGGATACAATCAACAAGAAGGAATAGATTTCGATGAAACCTATGCTCTCATAGCAAGATTAGAATCTATAAGAATCCTTCTTGCATATGCTTGTGCACATGACTTCAAGCTTTTTCAAATGGATGTCAAAAGTGTTTTTCTAAATGGTTTTATAAACGAAGAAGTCTATGTCGCTATACCCCCCGGATTCATTGATTTTGAAAAACATAGCCATGTCTTTAAACTCAAGAAGGCTCTTTATGGTCTTAAGGAAGCACCCAAAGCTTTTGAGGACACCTCAAGGAACACTCAGAACCAACAACAACAACAGAACAAGAGGCAGAACACTGGCAGGGCTAAACTGTAAAGGACTGGTGAAAAGAAAACAATATGGGGATCTAAACCCCTATGCTCAAAATGCAACTATCACCACGACGGTTCATGTTCTCCCAGATGCCACAAGTGTAATAAAGTTAGCCATCTGGCCCGTGACTGCAGGAGCACTGCAACCGCCAACAATGCTAACAATCAGAGGGGCACTGGGTCGGGTCAGAAGCCTACTTGCTATGAATATGGTGCCCAAGGACATTTTAAGAGGGAATGTCCAAAACTGAAGAACAACAACAATCAAGGCAACCCAGGTGGAAATGTCAATGCTCTAACGAAAGTGTATGCGGTAGGTCATGCAGGGACAAACCTAGACTCCAACGTCGTGATGGGTATGTTCCTTCTAAATAACCACTATGCTTCTATCTTATTCAATACTGGTGCCGATAGGAGTTTTGTGTCTACTGCGTTTAGCTTCCAAATTGATATCACACCAAATGCATTAGATCACTATTATGACATTGAACTAGCCGACGGGAGAATAATTGGGTTGAACACTATCCTTAGGGGTTGTACAGTAAACATCCTGAACCACCCATTCAACATAGACTTAATGCCCGTAGAACTTGGTAGTTTCGACGCTATAATTGGTATGGATTGGTTGGTGAAGTACCAAGCGATCATTGTGTGTGCCGAGAAGATCGTTCGTATCCCCTGGGGAAATGAAACTCTAATCGTCTACAGTGACGGAAGCAACTGGGGAAACGAGGCTCGTCTGCACATTATCTCGTACACCAAAACACAAGAATACATAAAAGGATGTCCAGTCTTTTTGGCAAACGTTACTACAAAAGAAACAGAAGATAAGTCGGAGAAGAAGCGACTTGAGGACGTACTGATAGTTTGAGATTTTCTTAAAGTATTCCCTAAGGACTTGCCGGGTCTTCCTCCGACTCGACAAGTAGAATTTCAAATCGATCTGATACCTGGTGCTGCACCTATGGCACGGGCACCTTATCGATTGGCGCCTTCCGAAATGAAAGAGTTGTCAGAGCAACTAAAAGAACTATCTAACAAGGGCTTTATAAGACCCAGTTCCTCACCTTAGGGAGCTCTGGTCTTGTTTGTCAAAAAGAAGGATGGATCATTTCTAATGTGCATCGACTATCGGGAACTGAACAAGCTGACAATGAAGAATCGTTATCCACTCCCAAGGATCGATGATTTGTTTGATCAACTACAAGGATCCAGTGTTTATTCTAAGATAGACATGTGATCAGGTTATCACCAGCTTCGAGTACAGGAAGAGGATATTCCAAAAACGGCATTCCGAACTTGATATGGTCATTACGAGTTCCAAGTTATGCCATTTGGCTTGACGAATGCACCAGCGGTATTTATGGACCTCATGAACTGCGTGTGCAAGCCATTTTTGGATAAATTTGTGATTGTCTTTATTGACGATATCCTTATCTACTGCAAGAATAAGAAGGAGCATGAAGAATACCTTAAGGCAGTTCTGGAATTGCTTAAGAAAGAGAAGTTGTATGCTAAGTTCTCTAAATGTGAATTTTGGATTCCTAAGGTACAATTTCTCGGCCACGTGATTGATAGTCAAGGCATTCATGTGGACCCCACCAAAATCGAATCCATAAAGGACTGGGAATCTCCTAAGACGCCAACGGAGATTTGCCAATTCTTAGGTCTCATTGGGTATTATCGAAGATTCATCAAAGGATTTTCAAAGATTGCCAAGTCGATGACCAAACTTACTTTGAAAGGAGTTAAGTTCGATTGGGGTGACAAACAAGAAGCCGCTTTCCAGTTATTAAAGCAGAAGTTGTGCAGTGCGCCAATTCTGACTTTACCTGAAGGAAGTGAAGATTTTGTAGTCTATTGTGATGCATCGCACAAGGGATTGGGTGATGTATTAATGCAAAGAGAGAAAGTAATTTCTTATGCATCACGCCAATTAAAAATTCATAAGAAGAACTATACAACTCATGATTTGGAACTTGGATCGGTAGTGTTTTCTCTGAAACTCTGGAGACACTATTTGTACGGAACCAAGTGTACAATGTGTTAGGAATTACAGATTTGATGATTACAAAACCCATAAACAGAAATGAAGAAAGAAGAAACAAAAGGAAACAAGATATACTAAAGAAGGAAACAAGATCAAGATTAATGTTGATTGAAATCAACATTAATGTTGAAAGTATAAATTAGTCAAACCAGTAATGTGATTAGGCTAACATTTATGTGATGATTAATGTCAATTAAATTAGTTTCCTAATTGTATTATGTTTTCTTTTGATAATAATAAGACCATTATGTAATAGTGACAAACAGGAAGCCGCTTTCCAGTTATTAAAGCAGAAGTTGTGTAGTGCGCCAATTCTGGCTTTACCAGAGGGAAGCGAAGATTTTATAGTCTATTGCAATACGTCACACAAGGGATGGGTGATGTATTAATGTAAAGAAAGAAAGTAATTTCTTATGCATCACGCCAATTAAAAATTCATGAGAAGAACTATACAACTTATGATTTGGAACTTGGATGGGTAGTGTTTTCTCTGAAACTCTAGAGACACTATTTGTACGGAACCAAGTGTACGGTGTTCACATATTACAAGAGTCTACAACACATTCTTAATCAGAAAGAGCTGAATATGAGGTAGCGTCGTTGGTTAGAACTGCTCAGTGATTACGACTGTGAGATCCGTTATCACCTAGGGAAAGCAAATGTTGTTGCTGATGCTTTGAGCAGGAAGGAGCAAAGTAAACCATTAAGAGTTCGAGCCTTAGTGATGACTATTGGCTTGGATCTTCCTAAACAAATCTTGAATGCTCAGACTGAAGCATGAAAACCAGAGAACATCAAGAACGAAGATGTTGGAGGCATGTTGGTTGAAAATTCTAAGGATCCGGAGAAATTTAGAACGGAAAAGTTGGAACCTCGTACGGATGGTTACCTTGTTATGGTAACTTAAGGACTGTGATCATGCACGAGTCCCACATGTCAAAATATTCTATTCATCCGGGTTTTGACAAAATGTATCAGGAGATAAAGAAGATATATTGGTGGCCCAATATAAAGGCCAACATCGCCACCTATGTTAGCAAATGTCTGATGTGTGCTAAAGTCAAGGCCGAACACCAAAGGCCATCAGGATTATTGGTACAACCTGATATACCTCAATGGAAGTGGGACAACATCACTATGGATTTTTTCACAAAGCTTCCTAAGTCGTCACAAGGTTACGATAGGGAAACTGACCCCCTAGAGAAACTGGCAAGAATGTACCTAAAGGAAGTGGTCACAAGGCATGGAATCCCTGTCTCAATTATTTATGATCATGACCCTAGATTCGCATCAAATTTCTGGAAGTCCCTTCAGAAAGCGTTGGGGACTAACTTGGACATGAGTACTGGATATCATCCGCAGACTGACAGACAAAGCGAGAGGACTATTCAAACTCTCAAGGATATGTTGCGTGCTTGTGCGATTAACTTTGGAAAGGGTTGGGTTAACCATTTGCCATTAGCCGAGTTCTCGTATAACAATAGCTATCACGCTAGCATTAAAGCTGCACCATTTGAAGCACTTTACAGTCGAAAGTGTCGTTTACCCGTTTGGTGGGCCGAGGTTGGAGAAGTTAAACTCACTGGTCCAGAATTAGTTCAAGAAACGACCGAGAAAATCATCCAACTCAAGCAAAGAATGCAAGCCGCCCGTGATAGACAAAATAGTTACGCCGATCTAAAGCGTAAGCAAATGGAGTTTCAAGTTGGGGATAAAGTTATGCTTAAAGTTTCGCCTTGGAAAGGAGTAGTACGTTTTTGGCAAACGGGGGAAGTTAAACCCCAGATATGTTGGACCTTTCAAGGTGTTGGAACAGGTTAGATCCATTGCTTACAAGTTTGAGCTTCCGCAAGAGCTGAGCAGGGTTCATAATACGTTTCATGTATCCAACTTGAAGAAGTGCTATGCCGACAAACCATTAGTCGTTCCGTTGGATGGACTTCACTTCGATGGCAAGCTTCATTTTGTCAAGGAGCTGGTAGAAATCATGGATCGTAAAGTCAAACAGTTGAGGTAAAGCCGTGTCCCAATTGTCAAGGTTTGATGGAACTCCAAGAGAGGTCCTGAGTTTACATGGGAACACGAGGATCAATTCTGGGAGAAATACCCACATCACATCACAAAGACAGCAC
>BQNB010026093.1:6587-34087 GCA_026074375.1 Tanacetum coccineum
GTTTATCCCATCTAAATTACTTGTTTTATGTAATTATTGTATGAATTGGTACTTAATTGCTTGAATCTATTATTTGCAGCAATTATAGAGTAATTGGTGAAGTTATGCTAAAAGTCATTCATTTTGGAGCTTAAATGAAGAAATCTAAAGACTACTGTTCTGACGACCTATACACCGTAGGCATTAAGGAAGATACGGCATATCCGTGCCTGCACTTCACAAGCTATCATGAAGATTTGAAGCCCCATATGCCGTATCCAGTATATACTATACGCCGTATTGAATATCAATTGAAGAATACTTTGAAATATATTAATCGTGGTCCCTTCTCCAAGAAACTCCCAATTCGCCGAATCGAGTTCATTCAATACGACGTATAGAAAATTTTCCAGTACCTATAAATACCAACCTTAAACACGAATTATAGGGTGTGCCTATCTATACTTTCGAAACTCTAACCACAAAAGTCGATTTTCAGAAGACAAGAAGAGCAAAGAAGGTCAAGCAGCGTGCTTCAATCCATAGGAAAACTCTTGTATACATCTATACTCTTATAATCATTCGATCTTTGGTATCATTCGTTTAGCTCGGTTAGTTTACCTTGGTTAATTTGTTTATTATGTTTGTATTCGTTACAATGGTTATCGGCTAATACCTTTAGGTATTAGCCATGTTTATAAAATTTTAATGTTTATTTTTTTATTTTGATTGCTTAATTTATCGTTGGTTGTTGATTATGTTTATCAATTTATACTCGTTTATGTGCTTAAGTATGCGACCTATTATTTAACAGAATCTAGTTACGCTGACCAAGTAGACTAGATACCGGGATGTCTCTCCATATTGCAAATTATATATCTAGAATCACAGGACACTAATAGATGTACCTATTCCTTGGTCATTGGTTAATGAACATAGGATGTGACTAGCAGGTGACTTGAGATCAACAAATGATGTTTTGATTCCCTTGGTAAGGACCCGGACAGTGGACTACTAGTATATAAAGAGTCGTTAAGTAGTAAGTTAGTAAAGTCTCGTTGAGCTAAGATTCGATAAGATCACCATTATTGTTCTCCTAAGATAGATTATAATCAACATAGGATGCTTTATGCGGATGCGTTTAATTGTGACATAATTGGCGTGTCTAGGTTTTAGGAAGAAGTAACGCATAAATATAGGAATGATATGCCTATTCGAGATAAGCAATCGTACCACTTATAGACAAGCATGCATTATATTTGATTATTCATGGTTAGTATATTTTCCTTACCATAGGCTTGATCGCTCATCTATCCTCTGATTATCAGCTTGCGTATGTTATCGTGACTAATGTAGATTTAGGTTACCACCAAAACCTTTGCCAGTCTCTTAGGCTAAAAACCTCCATTTTCCTTAGAATTAGGATTAGCATAGGATAATAATAGAATATAATAGAATAGCATAATTTAGATAACTAAAATACTGGTAGACTTAGAAATTAACGCTCTCGCTCTTAGTGATCGACACTCTACTTACCAATGAACCTACAACTTATCGGGTACACTGCACATTAGTGTTTATTAACAGGTAATTCAGCTGAATATAAATGTAAAACTTAATAATCAATTTACCAACACATGACGAAGCACATCAAGTTTTTGGCACCGTTTTTGGGGAATGAAGTTGTTTAATTCTTGTTTTTATTAGTATTTTAGTTCTAGCTTTTAATTAATTTACTATTAGCGTAATATAGTTTAGTTTATTTTTATTTTTATTTCTTTGAGTCTTTTGGTATCGGTATCTTCCATGGTGATGTTAATGTGTTTGTGTGTTGTTTTTAAATTTCTGCATTGTTTTTGTTTTTTACACTGTTATGTTCGAACAATCGATACGTCGTATTCACCAGTTGAATACGGCGTATTAACCCTTCTAAACCAATACAGCGTATTCGTATTCAAAAAGTTAATACGGCGTATTTAGTCCATTGAATGCAGCGTATCGACTGTCTGATACAGCAGCAACCCTAAATTTTTTGTATTCCATTTTTGTTTATATTTTTATGTATTTATTCTCTTTGGAGCTTATACTACTAATACTTTAACCTTGGTTTAAGGTACTGTTGATTATGAAGGTTAGGTTGAAGAAGAAATTAAGGAAACAATGACGGAACCAACTGTGGAGGAATACATGACTATAACCCGATTAAACTATGTATCAGGAAATATTGAGAACGGTAGGATTGAGTTAAAAGGTCGATTTCTTGAAGAATTACGTAATAATGCTTCTAGTGGAACAAATGGAGAAGACGTAATTGAACACATTGGAAATTTTCTAAAGATAGTCGATTTGCTCAAAGTACCTAATGTAAGTGATGATCAACTTAGGGTGCGAGTCTTTCCTTTTTCACTAACTAGAGCTGCAAGTAGGTGGTGGAAGGACGAGATTGATGCTCAGATTACTACTTAGGTTGATTTAACAAAATATTTTTTAACTAAATACTAGCCACCTTCTCGTATAAGAAAAAATTGTAGAATTTACCTAAATTTTGAATCTAATCGGACTAATGTTGATTTCACAATATGGCTCACTTCAAAATTTTGTAACTATATGACGATGGATATGTATACAAAGACTAAATTATGGCTTTACTGGAAAAGAGGCGGTGATGAAGAAGTACTTACTGAAGAAGAGCTTTTTGATCTTGAAGAAACATACGAGGATGATGAACATGAAGTTGCTAAAATCTTTAGGATTGAAACCGGCATATTCCACTTCGAAGTACCTCTATACAAGGCATTCAATAATTTCAATTATCTTCTTAAGATTGATATAGATTTGCTTACTGATATATTCCTCGATTCAAGACGTATGAAGAGTTTAACAACAAATGAAACAAAGGGATACCATGGGTTCCTGAAGAACCATGGTCAGAAAATGGAATCCCTATTGATGACATTTATCATATTTGCGAACCATTTCATTTCAAAAATAGGAAAGCTAAATGGCCTACTTGTAATTCTAATGATGAAGGATTTTGTAATGGAGGAGAATTATCGGGAATGATTCGAGTTGGGTACATGCCCTACTTTCAAGATTATAAATGGTATGATGGACTTGAAGATGGAAAATTAAAAGAGGAATATTTGAAGCAAAAATCCATCTATGAAGGGTCATGGGGGAATGCAACTCAAGGAGTAATGAACTTTTATGCCTAGTTAAAGAAATGCCTTGGCAACTTTCACAAGCTCGACTGTGAGTTTATGATAAAGCTTGAAGAATATTAGTGGAGAATGAATGATAACGAATGTTCTCCATTTACTCATTGGAAAAATCATGTACATGGAACTTACATAAACGTCAATGTTAATGCTAACTATAACCCTTATCTTGATGATTGTCGAATATTTAATGATTGTGTAGAAGCAAACAACAAAGAGACTATTCAAGATAAGAAGGAGCCAAAAGAAAAGGATGAAGATATCGGTAAATTAGATGATTACTTGGTTCAAAAGGATGCACCTTATCATGCTAACAATAAGGAGAAGCAATACAAAAAGGAAAGGTGCGAATTACTTAGAAATCCCCACCAAGAACCTCCGACTTGCAAAATTGAAAGGTTTGAGGTAATCAAGTACTCATTTGGACCAGCGAAGAAGTATGTTGCTATCAAAGAGTATAAGTGCGATGATTTGTCCAAAACCAAAGATGGTGTGGCATCTTTCGCAATATGGACGAAGGATGGTTCGTGACAAGGGCGGAATGAAGAGCTGAAGGAAGTCTAACTTAAAGACTTTGTTGTAAACAAAAGTGCTTACCCGAAGACCACCCAGAATTTTATTTTTCAATTTTTATCGAGCCTGTCTTCCCAAACTTTTGATAGGGCGTATCCAACCTCAATGGATACGACGTATTAAAGGTCTGGACGTTATCCAGTCTTTGCTTTTCTACATTTTTAACATTATTGTCAGACTTGTCTATATGGTGTATTCATGAATACGATACGCCGTATTTGGAAAATCAGACCCATACCTTAGATACTTTTTAAAGGTCTCAATATGACGTATCTTGGTTTTTGGATATGACGTATTGACTTCCTGTATAGTTTTTCATTTTTGTTTTTTATTTCTCTAACCTATAAATACCGAAGATAGAATTGCATTGGTTTTTCTTATATCTTATACAGGACCCTACCTCCTCACACATACCCACACAACCACAATTACAACCCTACTATACCACGACTCTCCCTACTTACTCTCTTCACAGCGTAGGTCCCTTAACAATACTGAACAAAAAAGGAATCCATAACCAACACGACGTACAATCAGCAATATTAGTCAAAACAATCGTTAAGTTTGTAGCACTGGTAGTAAGGATCCATCAGAAAGAATGAAACACGAATCACAAAAAGACAGATGCGTCTATCAATTTCTACAAATAAACATGAATCTGCTGCTGATGATAAATTTTGACCATGAACATAGTCTAAATGCAATAGGAGGCCGTCATCAACCATCAGAATCAAAACATCCACAACATACATCACAAGTCATCAACTTGAAAACACAATAACCTACATTGAGGTGCTAGAAGTCCTGAACCTGGTTTGCTCACATCCATATCATTATCACAAAATGTCTCTTGTCCACCTGTAATAAATAAGCCAAAAACTGAGCCTGTTCTTCTAAATGGTCCCCAAATGCTAAAAATGGCTGCAAAAAAGATAAAGGAAGAAAAAACCCTATTCTTCTCCCATCCTGAGCTTTTGCAATAAGAAAGCAACAACTTTGTCTTTGAAGAATTCTGAGTTATGTGGTTCGCTTGTGCTAGTGGTGAGTGCAGTTCCTTTACTAAAAAGGCCTATACCAAAAAAACCCTGTTGCAAGATAGTAGTCACTTATTTTTTTGCACCTTAATTTGCCATTTGCTTAGACTTGGATTTTTTTTCATTCTCTTCCCAACTCTAAACAACCCTCACCTGTTCCCGTTTCCGGTTCCCAGTAGCTTCCACCTTTTTACCCACAACTCTGTTCCGTCCTGATCTCCCACCATAACACAAAACTAACTACTCTAAAATAAAATTATAAATAAACCAAACTACTCCAACTTACTACTCAACTATGCCACTTTGGGGCAGCAACAAAAAAAATAGACACCAATTCGTGCATCTTTCTTCAGAGTATCCTTCAAGGTTGTTTCCTCAGTGTGAATTTTTATCCAATTGGTTTTTTAGTGGTTTTCCCCTGACCTATCCCCCTCAATTCTAATCGAACCCCTCGAAATCATATCTAAAAACCATAACAACACCTGCCTAACTTGAAACTATAAAACAGCTTGGTTTTCCTTACTTGTATTTGATTGAAAGTCTTAGTTGAGTTCTGATTGGCATTATGATTTCTTCGAGGTAGATACTGTTTTTAGGCTATGAATGGGTGAGTAGAAACAAGTGTGTTGTTAAGTTCACTCCTAATCTTTCCTATCCAAATTAATAACAAATAAGAATGATGGATATAGCTTCCATGAGTTGTGAGTGGCACTACTAGCCCATTAAAACTATGAGTCCAGACGTTTGAAGTGGCTATGTCAGCAAAGTGGGGATGAATTGTAGTAAGTTGTGGATGGTTTGTGGTGTGAGTTAAGTATGGATTTATAGTAAACGTACACTAACTCCCATTCAAGAACTTACGTTGTTACAAACTAATCAGTTTTGAACTTCTACATCATACTAAACTCCATTAGACAGTACTTTATCTACTACTCACGGGTGCTACACAATTCCTCACCAAAAAAACAGCTATACTATCTCGCAGTAACTCAACATTCCATACCTCCCACCCAAAAATAAACTATCCAACCACCCATAGATAACTAAAACCACCCTCCATCTACAAGATCCCACACGCATCCTACTCCAACCCCCCCGTAGCGAGGAAACATCCCCCCCAAGATGGTGATATACCACCCATCCTCAATCCCCCGCCACCCACGAGCCATCACAAACCAACAACAAAAAATGAAACACACACCCCCCAAAAACAATACTCAGTCCAATTCGAAGATTTAGCCTCACCACCCCTACACCACTACAATAATAAGTGTGGCTTAGATGCCACGATATGGTTGCAAAAAATTTGTCATGGTCAAAGTTGGCACTAGATGCCATAACTAATTTCTTTATGTTTTGCCTTGGCGGTGCCTAATGTTGCTCTTCAAGCGCTAATCCACCATAAGGTTTGCTTGTTATTGTTTCATGTTTATTTTTGCATTAAGTGTTCCTGAATCCTACGTCATAGTAGTCATCCTCATGTTGCTTTCGATTCAGCACCTCATGTGCGCTACACACCTAAATCAACAACAAATCCAGATCAACCCTTTAGCCATTGAGTCCCTCCCTCAAGAGAAAAGAAATACTCTCCCACAAAAACAAAGAATCACACAAAAAAAATCATTCCCTGTACAAAAGGAGCACAAGTAACGATCCCGACGTGGAGTCATGAGGAGACCTCTCAACAAACAATAACAAAAGCTGCCCTGCCTCTGTTTTTTAAGTTTCACATCCACTTCACATCGACAACACACACAAAAGTTATTTCACATCATCTAATTCCATAAGGAAGGTTTACAACAATCACCAACAAATGACTCCCTCTCCACCAGTTTGGATGCGTATTAGTACATCTACTCCATCACGCAGAGTCCACGTGCCTCTGGAAGTGTCCCTCCCACAAAGTCCGTTCGTTTGGGAAGTTACGGTCCCCACTCGAATAAGCTCTTAAAGAGAAGAACGAGCCTTCATCTGTTTAAAGTGTTCAATCACCTCCACATCAATCCACACACTCATTCAAATCCCACAATTTTCACACTGTATAATCAACGCCTTACAGATCCACACCGCTATTTTAATTCATATATTGATTTTTAGACAACATATTATCTCTAACAAATTATTTTTTTTTATATTCACAAAATCTCTAAAACCCCATTCCCAGGAAACATTGTAATTAATAACTCACAAAAAATATGAATTCCAAACACAAACATTATGGAACATGACTCCACTAATGAATTTCCGCCAAAGACTCGAATGTCCGAATGAAGAGCATAGTGACCAATACACGACCAAAACAACTTCCTTTGAACTGAACTTGCGTACGACCCTCGTATTTCCTCACCTCCTACCTCCTTCTCCTTTGCATTGTCTTGTCCACCTGTAATAAATAGCAACTGCTCTTCATCCAATGCCACCTTATTCTCCTGAGCTTGCATAAGCAACATCTTATTTTGAAGTATTCTGAGTTCTGTGGTCGTTTGGGCTGAGTGCAGTTCCTTGCTATAAGGCCTATACCGTTGCAGTTGTAGCACTTAATTTGCCTTGCTTGACCTGGATTTGCATTCCCAACTCTGTTCTGAGCTCCCCCATAACCAGCTGCACTTGCACCTCATGCATTGTTCCCCTGACCTCTATTCTATCAACCCTGAACATTCTGAACAATAACCCTGCCATCTTGAACTATAGCTTGGTTTCTTGTATTTGATGAAGTCTTGAGTTGATTGTTTGTTTGAGGTAGGTATGTTTTGTATGATTGGGTGAGTAAGGAAAGTGTGTTGGTTAAGTTCTTAATTAAGTTGTCCGTTGGAGAGAGTCTTGAGTCAAGTTGAGTGTTGTCAGCAAAGTGTGGTTGAAGATGTGTGGATGGTGGTATGGTAGATGATTATGAGTAGTACTGCTATTGTGAAACATTAGACATCAAGGAGAGAGGATCAACATTGTGTTGAGTAAATCGATCCAACATCATTTTGTTCTCATTGGCGTGTGCCTCGTGTTGCTTCAGATAAGCATACAACTGATCATAGTTGGAGTCCCTCAAGCCTCTGTTCAGTTTCACTGCTATTACAAATCTACCCCATTCAGGTAACATGTTATTAACAAACTTTGAATTCAACTACATTATGGACATGATCATCTTGATGTTCCGCATGTCGTTGATGAGCTTGGAAAATTAGACATAATAGTCGTGAATGGTTTCTCCTTTGTTCTGACGAAAGTGTTCAAAGTCATCATACAGTTGTGATTCTCGATCTTCTTTCGTTAGTTCTGAACCTTCCAGGAGCATCTTCACATTATCCCAAATGTCTTTTGCTTCAGTGTAATGATTGATGAGAGTGTATATGTCTTTTGGTAACCCTTGAAGTAGGATGTTTGTTGCCCGAATGTCAGCATTATACCTATCCTTATCCTCAGGTGAAAGGTCCGAATAGACTCGAGCTCGTTCGAGACCTAGTTGCTGGGCACCTTCTGTCCCTTCAGCAATTGGGTCTCTAATAGTTCCCATCTGAAAAGGTCCTTCATCAATCGACTTCAGAATGTTCACCCCATTCTCTTTACCCCGACAATACAATCGAATACGTTGTTGCCATGATACAAAGTCAGTCTTATCAAGCATAGGTGGTCGGGTATCAGAACCGGCACATTGAATATCTTCTGAAAGATTAGCCATCTTAATTGATTGTGAAATGATTTAAGTTGATCGAACAATGATTAGAGATTGTATGTTAAAAGTGGTGATGTTTGTTTAAGTGTTTTGTTGTTTGAGTTTGTTACGTTGGTCAAATTTGAAAAATAGTCCAAATTCCAAACAGTGTACCAAACCGTTGGATTAGTCCTCAAATCGCTACTGTCAAACTGCTACTGTCAAACCGCTATGAAGAAATTATACCAAACCGCTACCATAAAAAAATGGCCAGAGGTTTGTTTCCCAAATCGCTATGAGAAAAATCTTCAAAAACCTGTAACAAACCGCTATTTGTAAACCGCTACTAGTGGTAAACCGCTACTAAGTTAATCTGCCAAACCGTTACTAGAAAGAAATGGTAAACCGCTATGAAGAAGAAACACCAAACCGCTACCAAGAAATGAAATTGGCAAATGTTTGTTTCCCAAATCGCTATGAGAAAAAGTCTTCAAAAAACCTGTAAACCGCTACGGATCAAACCGCTATAATTACCAAATCGCTACTAGTAAACCGCTACACTAGAGGATAAACCGCTACTGACAAACCTCTTCCTAATAAGACAAACCGCTGTCAGAAATGACAAACTGCTAGAACAGTGTATGATTTGACCAACCGCTAGAACATTTTACTTTCCTGACAAACTGCCAGAATAGTAGATCAAACCGCTACGATAAACTCCAAGCAGATTACCAAACCGCTACGTTGAAATACAAACTTTTACAACTTAAAACACCTAAAAATCACCCTTTTGAACGTTTTAACTTGGATTCTTTTGCACAAATGAGTACTAGAAGGCTATAGCAACTACAAAAACATGAATTTTAACACCATAAACGTGAAAATCAATGAAACTCAAGAACAAGAGCTAAGACCTCCTAAAACTCAACTTATTTTAAAAGACAAAAAGTTGTAAAAATGACCCTACGAAAAATTTTATATTTTTCCTGCAAAGTAGACGATAAAAGAAAATTTTCTAAAAAAGCAAAATATTTTTTTGATAATTTTTGTATTTATTATGAATTAAATAAACTTTTAACTAAATTAAATTATAAAAAATACTAAACAATTACTAAAAATTCTGAAAAATTTACAAAAAATACTAGGCACTGAAATAGTCCTAAGAAAAATAAGAAACCAAAATAAGCTCGACAAATAAGCCCTCAAAATAAGCCGAACAGCTTATAAGCTTATAAGCTTAAAAGGTACATAAATACCATGTGCCTTGGGGCTCCCTCCTAACGAAAAAACCCAAGGGCGCAGTGGTAAGTATGTTGGTAAAAGGGGGCTTGTATCGAGAGGTCCCGGGTTCGAGTCTTGCTCACCCGGGCCTCTTGTCTTTCCCCCTTTTTTTATTTTTCGAAAAGTCCAGGGTAAGAAGTGTACAAAAGCAAAGTGAAAGGTAGGCGGGCAAAATATAGTGAATTTATTATATTTTTTCTATTAGAATTTTTTTTTTTTATTTTTTTTTTTTTTTTTTTTTATTTTTGTATTTTTTTTTATAGTTTTTATTTTATTTTTTTTTTAATTTTAGCACCTCTTAACAACAGATCAACCCTTTTTAAACTATAAAGAAAGTAAAAAACAACCCCTACACTTGGGCTTATTTTTTGGCTTTATTTAAAAAAGTGAGAATCAGCTCAAACTTAAAACTACAAAATTATAGAACAGCTTATTCCTTACAACATTAATAAAAGCACTTTTGAATTTTGTCTACTAAATAAGCCAGAAAATAAGCCTTTTGTGGGACAGAAGCCAAATAAGCCTAAACAGCTTATTGGCTTTTTGCTTAAGCTAAAAGTCAAAATAAGTTGAAAAGTGATAACTAATCAACTATGCAATATAATCTACTTATTTTTAACTAAATTTAAGGAAAAATAAGCACTAAAATAAGACCAAACAGAAATAAGCTATGTTGACTTATAAGATGCAAGAAAAAAAAAACAGAAACTAGGGGGGTTTGGACCTTAAATTTTTCGATAAGCTAAAACAAATTATAGTCTAATATTTGGGAATTAGAGAACTAGTGATAAGCTACACATAAAAGCAAAGAGGTCTAAGTGCTTAATACAAAATAAGCACTATAAGTGGTACTGAATCTTGGTCTTCACAGTCTTCGTTAATATACTATTGGGCTTTCCCGGCCCATCAGATGGGTTGAGATTGCAACCAATAGTATACGCTTTCCAATTAAGGCTTTGGGTTATGAACTGTTGAATTTGTTAGTGACTTTAGACTTTGACTTTTCTGATCTTTTTGCTTTGCTTTGCCTTGTCTTACAGCTTATCCATCCGTGTCTGGTGTTGTCATTTTTTTTTTTTGCTGTGTTTTCTGTCTTTAGGTGTGATAATCCATTTCCTGACAACACAAGTGTAAAACAAACATATCTTTGAGGCATTTTCTGTCTGTTTTTATCATTTGAGTTCCGATTTCAATGGAAAAAGAATGTTGTAAAGTAAGCACATACCAAATCCCCCCATAATAACGACATTGCCGAGTGTCCCTCACCAATTCATAATGAATAAGAGCAAATCCACCGAAAAACTAAGACTCTTGACCCCTCCGACTACTAACGATGCAAAGTATCAAAGTAGTTTGTCAAAGGAAGAATCAATAGCATCGATCAATCCCGATTAACACAATTATTTTGTATGTACATTGACTACTCTAATTTTTTATTTTATTTTTTTTTTTATTTTTTTATTTTTTTTTTTTTCATTTTGTATGGTTTGTCTTTCTAATTAACTTATAATGGATCATAGAGGAGAAACTTCATAGAGTGACACGATGTCCCATACGGAAAATTTCATCGTCCCCAATTTCACTATGTCTTAAGCCAAGCAATTAAACGAGATCAATTGTCCGATATAAGTTTAAAGGTTAAAGCCACATACTTAGACCTTGTGAACTTTTAACTCCCGACATGGATAAATGATTACTTGTGGGGTGCTTGATTTTTTTAACTCACCATAGATCAACTTATACTCATAGTCCACAAAAATGAATATCGAGACTCCAAACAACCATTTATTAAACTTTGCAACTTGATTTTAAGAACTACAAAATTTATTATTATTATTATTAATTATTTATATATATATATATATATATATATATATATATATATATATATTTTTATTGTTAGAGCTAGGAATCGTTGCTTAGTTTGAACACCCTACCTAGGCCTCCTCCCTAGTAGGATATCACAACCAAGCGTCCGTTGTACTTAGATTTGAAAACCCACACCCCCGTTTTGCCTAGAGCTGAGGGTTATGTTGGCTTTCCCCCGTTGTAGTTCCTAGAGTAGTGGGAAATCACCTCAACACCTTACCTTCATCCTAAATAATATTCTAAGGAATAGTGTCTTAGTTGAACCCTCAACTCTAGACCTTTCTTCCAATGGAATATCAACGACACAAGAAAAAACCAAGATCCCCTAGAAGTAAAGATGTACTTAGTTTGAACCACCCACCACGTGTTAGCGAGTGGGATATCACGACACACTATTACTTGCTTACCATATAAGTCCAATTATGCTTTATTGGCATTAAAATCTTTTCATAACTTTTGCTTTCTAAAGAATCAAGTCACAAATTTGAAGCTTTTTTCTGAAAACATCGATTGACTTAGCTGAATTAAATCGATACACGTATGAGTAGTCGGATAGAAGCTTATGAGAAAAAGAACACAAGTATTCATATAATTTTTTAGACGAATCTTGCTTGCCACAGTACACTATATTTAACATCTATCAATTCTCGTTCATTTCAACTTAAGAATTCAAAGCAATAGAAAATCGTTGAAAAGCTTTGGCCAAAAGAACTAGACAAGGCTCAACACCCCGATCGAGTACGAAAATTTTTATTCTTACTCTACCCAAAAAGACAAAAACACTTATTCTATTTTTGAAATTTTTAAATATTTTTTTTTTTTTTTTTTTTTTTTTTTTTTTTTTTGCAAAAAATTTGGTGTAAAAACGGGATTACGTGATAACAACGACTGCAGGCAAAAATCAAATCGAAGATTCCCCCCCCATACTAGAACTAAACATCGTCCTCGATGTTTCAAAGGGTTCCTCTACTTAAATCTAAGCCTTTTAAATAAAAGTGTGCCAAAAGATAAAATGTAAAGTCGATTAGATTTGGATACTGAATTCCCCAAAATGAAGCTGAGGATGTGAAGCTCGAGTTAAAAATGACAGAATCGAGAGCCTTCACAATCCGGGAATACCTGGACATACAATACAAAGCACACAAAACATGGACAGAACACGGGTAATGGAAAATATAAACCTTCTCACACAAAAACACTTATTTATTACATACTACGGATAAGCATGGGGTGCCTCCCACGAAGCGCTTGTTTAGGGTCCCGACGCTTGACCCGTCCCCCCGAACGTGAATGGTCCATGGGAACGTTTGGCGATCCCGGGACAAACCACGTTGGATATGTCCCCTCCAAAGTAATTTTTGATACATGCCAATATCACTTTAAAGTTGGGCCCCGAGTTTTGAGATAGCTCGACGGTGCCATAAGGAAAAACTTGGACAACGGTGAATGGTCCAGACCAACGGGATTTCAATTTGCCCGAGAAAATCTTCAGTCTAGAATTGAAGAGGAGGACACGATCACCAACGTTGAAAACGCGGTTTTTGATCTTAGCATCGTGTATCCTCTTGGTTTTCTCTTTATAGATCAGAGAGTTCTCGTAGGCCTGATCAAACGAAGTTCATTAAGTTATCATTCAGTTGAACTTTTCCTGTGACACCGCTCAGTTTGAACATCAAAAATTGTATGCTTGAGGGCCCAGTAGCTTTTGCTCTAGCTCGATCGTTGATGACATGCGGTGGGGGTCCCCGTAACACAAGTTTATATGGAGTACAACCCACCAGGGTGGTTTTTGTAGTTACGGCTGTGCGGAAGCCACATAAAGCAACAAACTAATTTATCCGACCAGGAGGCACGATTTTCCTTTTCCCCCACGTACAACTCAAGAAATACGCTTAAAAAAAACCACACGATTTGACAACCTCATAACTATAACCTTGCCCACGTTGGAAAATGAGGGTGATATGACGTGTGGAGAGACGTGAGAGACTCCGAACTTAAGCATGACTTTTGTAAAAATGTTCCATTGCAAAAGTGAGTTTCCCCCCGCGATCACTTATGATAGCTCGGGGTGCACCAATCGTAGAGAAGAGAGTTGTTCAAAAAATTACAGACAACTTCCGGCATCATTTTGAGGGGATCGCTTTGCTATCGACCCAATTTAGACAAATAGGTCAACAGCCACGAGTATTTATTGATCCTCTTGAGACACGGGAAACGGCCCCATAAAATCAAAACCCCAAATGTCAAAGAATTCGCAAACTTGGATGGAGTATTTTTGTGCATCTCATCACGTTGCGTAATTTTTCTTGCCTTGACGTTGACAAAATGACACCACGGGTGTGACAAAGTCATAGGGGCATCCTTATTAGATGGTGGGTCAATATCCAAATCCTGAATCGAAGATTTTTCCTGGCCTGTTTAATTGCACCAAAGTGGTCCCCCAGTAGGTCCACAGTTGACAATCTTTTGAGAATGTCTAAAGCTTCCTTTATTAGCCCAGAAACACAGAACGTCTTTATCACCTGATCACCCAGATCTTAAACAGGAAAGTGATCATACCCAGAGAAATAATGCTATGACATCCTTGAAGAAATTAATTTTTTGTGGGAGGGTATGGGATGTCATTCCTTTTTGATATAACAAATTCCTCCCTTTCCCCGCTGGTAAAATTGCAAAACTGCAAACCATGGGGTACTTTTGATCTTGAAAGCAATAGAACTAAGGGTTTCGAGAGGAAATCTTCATTGTTATCTGTTGTTCTCGATTTGGTCTTGATGCGGATTTTCAAGACTGGGACAGAGACGGTCGGCGAGATTCTCACTCCTTTTTTGTCTCGAATATTCAATGTCCAAATTCATGGAGTCAAAAAGATCCACCGCATGATCCTAATATTGCCTTAGCATCCTTCTATTGGCAAAAATATACTTGAAGCAGAATGTCCCAGTATATACTATCCTTTTTGGAACATGACAAGATATGAACGAAACTTCTCAAAGCATAAACCACAGCAAGTAATTTCTTTTTCCTGTAGTAGTGTAGTGATTATTGAGCCTCGCATAAGTCTTGCTAGCATAGAGTATAGGTTGAAAAATGCTTGATTTTTCTTTGCCACGCGGAACTGCCCCAATAGCAAGTCGCTAGCATCGCACCACAGTTCAAAGGCAATCCCCAGTCGGGGAGCAATTAAAGATCGGAGCCTCCACATTTTTTCTTTTGAGTGTATTAAAGGAATCGATACACTCTTCAGAAAAAGAAAAAGGATTCCTCTTTTCAAAGCCAAATGAGTTTCCCCCATAGGACGGGCAATTTATGGAAAAGTCCTGAATGGAATTCGTCGGTAAAAACCGGAGCGTGCCCAAGGAAACTACGACACCTTTGAACAGAAGGTCGGATGAGGGAGTATTAGCTATTACTTTCGACAATAGCTCTATCAACCACAAGTCCAGACATAGAGCAAAAATTAGACCTAGCACCATACCTTCCCTCACCAAGGAAATGGCTCTTTATTTCCCATATTATGAGACAGAATTGGTGTCTGCACACCCGTTTTCACATTCAAACATACCATATTATATTCTAAATGGGTTTAAGGCACGTGGAGTAAGAGTCACCCAAAGAGACCGAAAAGACATCCATGAATACTTCCAAACGTTTTTTATGCAATCATAGCGTGGAAGATTGCCACATACATCTTAGGAATGTGCCAGGTAGCCAATTGCAAATAGCCCAAAAGGCATACGACGATAGGCAAAAAGATTCTGTAAGGGGCATGTAAGGTTGCTTTTTCTTGATCTTTTTGTTCAATTGGGATCTGAAAGTAACCCGAGAACCTTCGCAAACAGTATATGTCGGTTTCCTCCCTGCTAGTCCTTACGCGATTATGGATCCATTGAATGGAATGGGAAGTGTTCTTTTCTTCGTGTGGCTTTCATTAAGTTTTTCTGTAATCATCAGATACATACACTCTCCATCCTGTGACCAAGTCGAGTAGGAATCAGCTCATTTTCCATCAGAGTTGTGATGACGGTCCATACCTCCCTTTTTTTAGGTACACAGTGTACCGGGCATCAACCCAAGGCTGTCAAGATTGGGTAAATCATCCAGCGTCAAGGAGTTTTTTTCAACCTCCTTTTTGATCACATCCGTGGATTTTTTGGGTTTACCCTTCACTGACATTGCCCAGAAGGTTCATAGTGTCCTCCATCCATTAAAATTTTGTGAGTACAAAATTCCGGGCTAAACACCCCTTGTATGTCGGAGAGTTTTTTTCCAAGTACGATGGCTCGCTTGTGGTCTAAGAACCTTCAAAGAGCAGCTTTTGCCTTTTCTCAATCTTTTTAAGTATCTTTATCAATTAAACAGGCAACTTATTGTCGCCATTCTAAAAATGCGTAAATCAAGAAGAGGTGGAAGTTCCTTTAAGTTCAACCACGGGAGGTTCATCAATGGAAGGATCAACGGTTTTTAGCATTCAACATAGTTTGAGTTCTTTCCTAACTTCAGGTATAAATTGTTATACATGATTTGGGAGGGGGGGTGGTGGTTTCACTGTTCAAAATTGCTTCTAGAATCAGGAATGACCCCCTCAGTATCCCTGATAAGTTGGATCAACTACAGATGAAAGATTGGATCATCTTCTAAGCAAGAAACGAATCTGCTTCTTCAAACAAGAGAAAGTCACTGTCCCCGAAAGGAGTGAGAGTTGGAGAAGCAGTGGAAACAATAGGCTCAAAATATGGTGTGGGATTGCCACTCGCGACCACACTTAAAAATCCTAGGACCTCTTGAGAATACATCATCACAAAGCCAAATCATTACGTCGATTTTTGTTGGACCGACAAATGGTTGGTAATCAGCTGAGTATTTGAAGTTTTGTCCAAGTTTAATGGATGGCTTTCTTTTCTTTGCCAACACGCAGGGTAATCTCGCCATCAAGACATTATCAAAGCATAGACTTGTTTCAAGAAACACGGCCCGAGAATTAAGGGGACCTACGGGTCGGTTCAAAATCAACAACAACGAAGTCAGCGGGAAATTGAAATTTTCCCACATTTATAAGACATCTTCAGCGGATACCGAATGGTTTCCTGTGAATGAACGATCAGCTAGTTCTAATGTCATCAGTCGTGGTCAATTCAGAAAGAACAGACTTTTCCCATACAGAATAAGGCATGAATTAATGCGCGCTAACCAAGAGTCGGCCAATGCCTTGCATGTAGTAATCCCCGTAAATTCACATGGAACAGAAATCGGCTAGGGTCCTCCAAGTTCTTCATTGGTAACTGTTGAGATGACCGCTGAACAGTTCTCTTCAAAGGAGTCCTTGCCAATAAATCGCATCAATTTTTTCCTTGTTTTCCAATCAGAGTTTTAGAGCTGAGCAAATTTAGGAATGAGCATCAAGAGGCAAACGGTAAAGCTAATCTCGAAACTTAAATCTCTAAAATTTCATAGAATTTCTTTCCCGAATTGCTCGTAGCTTTTTTTTCCTTGCGCCATTACATCATTATCGTCGTGGATGGAACTGAATTGATGCTTTAGGAACTGGAGTAACAACAGGAGCAAATTGGGCTCAGGGATATGGATTACGAGTCTGAATTTGAACAATCAGGAGGTTTTTGGACCGTCGTCAGGTGCTTCCTCCGTAATTAGCAGAGCATCGGTCCTTTGTCACCCCCGCGCTCGATGGTCATTATTAACGCTTACGGTCCTTTGATGTAACACCTTACTTCGGGTATTGATACCTTTTAAAATCTTCCTTTGGTTGGTTACCGTGTTACCCAAGAAGAGTTTAGAACCGGAAGTGGAAGCTGTAATTATGCAGTATCAAATTTTGAAACAATGTCAGTCAAATTTTAAAACAATTGGGCTTGCAGGTTTTTTTGACCTTGGTTTGCCCCCATGTTTCCCAACAACTGCATCATTGGCTGTGACATACCTTCAAAGTCTGTTTTAGACACACCGTGTGGTCTGAGGGGGACAGGGTCCTTGAGAGCCTACTGGTTGATTAACTACTGGCGGTCGATAAATCTGACCCTTGGTTGAAATTATGATTCCTCTGTTTTTGATTGAAGTTATTTCTCGAATGAAATGTTTTGATTATTTGCATGAGGATTCTGAACTGGAGAGAAAACCAGGAGGTCGAATTTTGGTTTGAGACCATCGGGAGGTCGATAATCCAAAAAAGCTCTTATTGAAATTGGCCGCACGGCCTGGGACCCAACACTTGATAATGTCTGGGAACATGTTGCTATTGGTGCTCTGGACAGTTTGATAATAAAGACCGCCCCCCACAAGTTTACACAACTTTGTTCAAAACCCATTTAACAGGGGCGGAAGCTGGGTTTTGGTTTCTATTCAATCGAGAATTAATAGCCCGAACCATGTCTTTGAGTTACAGCAACATCAATGAAACGCTTGGGTGGAAGAGCTTGTACTCATTTTATAGCTACAACAGCTTTGTTTTCTTGATTGGACCGTACCTAGACATGCTCTCGATAATTTTTTAAACATTCTCAGGCATATTTTCATAAGGGAAGAGTTACCACCCAACATAGTTTCAATGAATCTTATCATTTGAGTTAAGGCAATATAGAATGTAACGAGTTGATTCAAATCTGAAAACCCGTGATATGGCATCCCTTAAAAGATCATTGAATGTATCCCTAGCCTCATAAAACGTCTCATAAATTTATTGCGGTTTTTGCTGAAATCTCGTGATTTCATTTCTGAGATTTGTCGTATTACAAGAGGCGGGAAGAAATTTGTTAATAACTTTCGAAACCAGATCATCCCTAATGTTCAATCGACCGAGGGGGATTCTTTTCCACTAGCCAAAATCCGGCCTGCCCCTGCGAGCGAAAACGGGAAAGCAAAAGTTTTTTTTAACCGACGTATTTGGTACGTATCGGAATCTTCATTGTAGAAGTGATCTTGTTGAATATAAAAAACGGAATGTGAGCTGTGGGGGTCCCTCTTTATCAATTGCCAAAAATTGCTTTTTTTTGGACAAGATTCAGAAGACCATGCTGATCACAAATTTATTCCGCGGTGATTTCAGGAATAACTATCGCATCCCTCTAACCTCGTACTCCCTCGGTGTGTGCTTCGAGCAATTGGCGCCATAGTAACGATTATCAGCCCATCCGCAACTATGGGAGGATTATCAGGTTTCTCAAGGTTAGATGATTCAACAGAGGTTTGTCGAACTTGTGGTTTGTCGACTGTCTACGGGCCTTGAGAACAGTGCGCATAGCACAAAATAGAGTACAAAAAGAAAATTTACACCTAAATACTTTTTTTTTTTCGGTTTTTCAAAAATTGATTCACAATTTGATTTTTAACGGAACAAAGAGAATAGGACAACTTAAACAATTAATCTGCTTACCTTCACTTTCAACGTAGCCTCTCCAAAAGATAAACTCACATGTGAGCGGAGGATAGGAATAAAGCGCGAAGCTTATTTCTCCTTATCGGTCGTAGTTTCCTAGGAACAACCCTCCTTATACCCACTTTATAGTTGTTCACTTTCCGAGGTGAGCCTTACGTCGTAAGGAGACACAAAAGGCAAGTTTTTTAATCTTTTTGTTTCGAATTTGGGAACCAACAAGTTTCACCGGAAACTTATTATGATAATACCTCAGTTAGAGAATAATATATTTTGGTGTTTTATCAATTATGTGAATTTTATTTTCCTTTTTTTAATGGACAATGTTTTTTATATTTTTTATTTATCTTTGGTTTATACTGATAATTTATTCTAAAAAGAAATAAAAAATATTTTTGGTACTTTTTTTTTTATATATAAAAGAAAAATATTCACTAGTTTCAAAAACAATGGTCAAACGTAAAGACAAACGTTGCACAGCCTCCCCGGCAACGGCGCCAAAAATTGATCGTGCCGAATTCACACCGTAAATATATATAATTATTGAAATAAAATAAAAAATATAAATAGAATTTAAAAAACCAACAATCATGGATACCGAGAATAGTATAGAAAGTGCCCCGGGTCCGAAAATCCCCAACAGGCTGGAATGAAATCGATAACATCGAAATTTGATTTGAAGGAAGGAATGAGTTTAGGAAGTTGAAAAAGTCAAATCAGATAATAACGACTTAACGTTTAAGAAAAACCTAGAAATTATGAAAATTAAACAAGAAAACGAAGCACCCCGAATCCCGTACAAAAATGGAGGGAAAACCTAAAATCTTTAAAAATAACCCTACGGAAAATTTTCACTTCTAAACTATTCTACGGGACAAATAACGAAGAATGAAAAAGACTCAGACCCGAAAACGGAGTTCGTTTTGACCCAAAACGATCAAAACAAAAACCCGTGCCCGAACCCGAGACCTTTCTTTAAAAGACAAAAAGATGTAAAAATGACCCAAAAAATAACGAAAAAATTTTATAAATTTTTTCCTGCAAAGTAACGATAAAAGAAAATTTTCTAAAAAACAAAATATTTTTTGAAATTTTTGAATTGTATTTGAATATAAAAACTTTTTAAACGTAAATTAAATTATAAAATTTACAAACCAATTACTAAAAATATTCTGAAAAATATTAAAAAAATACTAGGCACAGAAATATTCCTATAGAAAAATAAGAAAACCAAAAATAGCTTCGACAAAGTAAGCCCTCAAAATAAGCCGAACAGCTTATAAGCTTATAAGCTTAAAAGGTACATAAATACCATGTGCCTTGGGTCTCTAACGAAAAAGACCCAAGGGCGCAGTTTAATTATTTGGTAAAAGGGGCTTGTATCGGAGATCCCCCCCGGGGTTCGAGTCTTGCCTCACCGAGCCTCTTGTCTGTTTCCCCCCATTTTTTTATTTTTCGAAAAGTCCAGGGTAAGAAGTGTACAAAAGCAAAGTGAAAGGTAGGCGGGCAAAATATAGTGGAATTAACAACTAGTTAAAACTGACAACCCTAAACTATAATAGAAGTACACAAACAGACCCTAACGACTGGCTTATTTTTGCTATATTTAAAAAGTGAGAATCAGCTCAAACTTAAAACTTAACTACAAAAATATAGAAACAGCTTATTTCCCTTAACAAGCATTAAAAAAGCACTTTTTGAATTATTGTCTACCAAATAAGCCAAAAAAAAAGCCATTTGTTGGACATAAGCCAAATAAGCTAAACTAGCTTATTGGCTATTGCTTAAGCTAAAAGGCTCAAAATAAGCTGGAAAGTGATGAGACTAATCAAACTATGCTTTATCTACTTATTTTAACTAAATGTAGGTAGGAGAAATAAAGCCTAAAATAAGCCAAACAGAAATAAGCTATGTTGACTAAGTTGCAAGAAAAAAAAAACAGAAACTAGGGGGTTTTGGACCTAAATTTCGATAAGCTAAAAGCAGAATTAGTCTAAACTATTTTGGGGAATTAGAGAACTAGTGATAAACAACATAAAAGCAAAGAGGCTAAGAGCTTAATAAAAAAAAGCACAATTAGTGTAGACTAGGAATCCTTGGAGCTCAGCACCAGGGAGGCACCATTAGAGCAGAAAGCTTATATTTGGGCTTATGAAAATAAGCCCCACAAAAGTGAGCTTTATCCCAAAAAATTTCCCAGACAAGATAAAAAGGGGTGGGTCACTTGGCTTTATTTGCCAGAAGATAGAGAATGGCAAAAAAAGCACAAGAACCTGCTGAATGTGCAGCTTAAAGTTGAAGGTTTCTAAAAAAAAAATGCAAAGTCCACACTTGGACTTTTTTTGGTCGAAAAAAGAAAAGCAACTAGTGGCTTTCAAAGTGGTGTTTCGATACTTATAAAGAGCATAAAAACATTGTGCTATAAGCTGTCTAAACTTAACCTTTAAAGCTATAATTTTTTTTTGCAAAGTAAGACAAAAAGAGTGATGTTTCGCCAAAAATTCGAGTTTTAACTAAACTGTAAATTTTCTTTGCCTAATTAGACACACAAATAACACTCGCCCAAGGGTGTGTCTGAGTGGTTTTGACCCAATGACAAACCCCCAAAAACGACCCCAAATAGGGTTTTAAACCAAACACACCCAATGACCTAAGTTACGAGGTGTTATATATAGAATCCTCCATCTTTTGTATAATTCCATAATGCTTAGTTAGTCCCTCTTGTTTCATTCTTTTGTTCTTTTGTCTCATCAAATCTATAAATCCCAACAATCTTCCCTTATTTGATGATGACAAAACAAACAATGTTCTTGCACGAACTTCCCCTGAAGTTGAGATCATGGATCTTTATGAATGAAACAATCTTCCTTTGTAAACTGCTTCCTCTTAACTTAAGATCTTCCCCTTAAGTTATGCACTCCATGCCATGCCACCACATAAGTTGCTTTCATCTCTGTAACCTCTTCCCCTTTTTGTCATAATTCAATAGGAACATATAGCAAACTAAGAACATCCACAAACTACAAACCATATATCAAAACATCTAATCCAAACTTTCCAATGTCTCAAATTACCCTCCATGACGCATAATAAGAATAATGAGTTCAAGCAGTAGAAATTTTAAACTAGCAGTAGCAATGACCTTTCCCTGAATTTATGCATGAACATATCCTGATGGTTAAACACTTTGTCAATTAAGCTTCCCCTGAAACTAATATGTTAACCATCTCTTGATTCTTCAAATTCTGTAGGCTTTTTGTACTGATTACTGATGAAGTAAATTTGATATGCCAAACTTGAAACTGAAGTAAAATCCCCCAAATTTGTTACTTAAGCTTGCACTGTTGTTGATTGAAGAACAGTGCAGGATACCCTCTTGAAATAATCCACATCGACATCTTCGTGTGACACTGAGCACTACAATGTAACTCCTTTAAGTGATAGCTATAACTCGTGAGTACTACAACGTAACTCCTTACATCGGATATAACTAGATACTTTAAGTCTCAATCATAAACCGTATACGCTCAAGCAAGTCATCAATTGATAGCTAGAAATCTCGATGATGAAATAAGTAAACTCCTTCATGAAACTCACTTCATTCTCAAATAAGAAATACCAAATAAACTCCGTAATCACTTTGCAATTTATCCAAAAATAGCCATATAACATTTAAACCAAAATCAATCTGTGTGTGTTGTCCGATATCTGATGAAGCTAGCAGTATAAAGTCATTTAAGCCCGAGCAGTATTAACTGTAGTAATAAACCTAGCAGTAGAAACTGCTTAACACTAGTAGCAGAAACATCAAGAAGCAATATTAAGTAATACTACTGGCAGTACTAAGTCATACTACTGTTCTCACCACAATCACGAACAACATTAAAAACCATTATCAGCATAAAGTAAATACCAGCAGCATTAATAAACAATTAAGAAACTGCTTAAAGAATCTGCACCAAAACCTACCATTTACCGACAGCAGCATTAACATTTTTTGGGAACTAATCATTACAGATCCTTCCTAAAATCTCATATCATAACTCAATCTGCTATAATAACTCCCATATCTTGTCACGACCTAAAATAGTATTAACTCCTTTTTCCTTCATTGGGTCGACTGAAAACCTTGTAGAATCCTAGATCAAGAGCCCCGTGGCTCTGATACCACTTGTTAAGATCGTTTAAGCTCGAGTTTGTTTAAAACTCATCTAGAATATAATAACAAAGATAACAATTTGCAAAGCGGAATACAATTAAGAACAATGTTATTAAACAAGGTTTTTTTTCATTAACATTCCATACAAGCCCCAATTCTACTTGATCAATAGTAGAACGGTTACCACCTAATCAGTAGCAGGGATTAAGGAAACCTTAATTACCTTGAGGCAACACCATCTAGACGTCTACATCTCTACATGCTTTTGTGCACACACACACACACTTTTTTGCACACTTAAAACAATACGTCTATGTCTCTTTATATAGAGAGAACATTAGACTTTTTCAAAGAAAATCATAATTAAATTAGGAAACATCTTTAATAGAATTAATAGCATTAATCAACATTAATGCTATTAAATCTTCCTAATCAACAATTCAATCAACATTAATAACATTAATCTCCAAGTTGTAACTTATCTTTAATCAGCATTAACTTGGTTTTTATCTTTTTAAGAAAGTCTTCAAATGTTGATCCCATAATGCTTAATTAGTCCCTTTTGTTTCATTCTTTTATTCTTTTGTCTCATCAAATCTATAAATCCCAACAACTACAAAAACATAAATTTTAACACCATAAACATGAAAATTAATGAAACTCAAGAACAAGAGCTAAGACCTCCTAAAACTCAACTTTTGATCTAAACCAAGCACTAAAACGCACACACAAACTATCAAATCAATCCATGAGCTCTAATACCAATTGTAGGATATTGGAAATCATTACACAATAGAAGATAGATGGATTAGCCAAATCTAGAGATAGAAAGTGAGAGAAAAGCTTTCTAGAGAGAGAAAGTGTAACATGTAAATGAAATGACTAACCACCTCTTCCAAGGCATGGACGAGGCTTATATAGTAGCTTACAAAATCAGCCCTTAGGCTATGATATGGGCTTACACGTTGGGCTTTATAGCCCGACCCATTACCGAACATTACACATTAAACATTAAACTACAAGCTAAGATAAATGATACATTACACAGGGTGACTGTCCAAGTTCTTCAAGTGTGATTTCTAGATTCATATCGTGTAATTTCTTAGACACTTAATTGATAGTCAAGGACTTTATGTTGACCACGCTAAGATTGAAGCAGTTAAGAATTAGGCATCTCCTACTACACCCATAGAAATACGTCAATTCTTAGGACTTGTCGGCTACTATCGAAGATTTTCAATCGGAGGTTTATGTAAAGATTGCCAAGAGTCTTTGAACTGAATTAACCCAAGAAAAGCAAAATAATATCAAATGCGAAGATCAAGGAGTCGGCTTTCTAATTACTAAAACAAAACCTTTATGAAGCTCCAATCTTAGCATTATCAGAAGGAAACAACGATTTTGTTGTTTACTGTGATGCATCCCATCAAGGTCTGGGAGATTTCTTTCCTCCCGAGGATATTTCACCACCTAAAGACACTGAGACTCCTGTTGAATCACCCATTCCAGTATCTCCATCTTCATCAGTAGGATCTTCATCACCGGTTAGGTCAACTACACCACCACCAGACTATCCCTTTGATGAGTCTATCTTCGCAGAGTTAGATAACTCATTATGGATCATACCGCGACCACTGGGAAGTGAACCAGTCCCCGAGGAACCTGATGAGTCAGATACTTGTTATAATGTTCATCTCTGGAAATAATCATTGAGGATATCCAGGTTCAAGAGTCTTCTAAACAAGATCCAAGGACTCAAAAACAACAAGGGAGAACCACCAGATTAGATCTGTGTCATTTACAGCTTTCTAGAATCCAACCACTAGATGTATGAATAATGACACTTGTCAAATTTTGCTATGTAAATTATATAGACAAGTTATTTATACAGTGATGATTCCGTTATACCTCGTTGTTTCATAATACCAATTGTGTATGTCGAAATTGTCTATCCTATATCCTGTAGTATGATGACTTATATCTTTATTCGGGATCACTATGATTCTCTGACCATCCGATTTTCTCAAACCTTTATACCTAGAAACACTATGCCTTCTATTGTATCACTCATTCCATTACCTCTGTATCTATCTCTGAAAGTCTTAAATTCCAAAATTTTCTGTTATATCCTGCAATGTAATATCAACGAATGATCACAAGTCTTTGTATTATAATGAGAATTTTCATACCTTAACTTGTGATATGACTATATCATTTTATGGGTTCTTATTCTATGTTGTCTTGTATATATTAATAGATGCCTCCCAAGAGAACATCAACATCTGAAACACCAACTATGACTCAGGCTGCCATCCGGCAACTGATTGCTGATGGTATTGCTGCAGCTCTGGAAGCACAAGCTGCTACCATGGCAAATACCAATAGGAATGTAATAAGTAACTACAAAGGGTTTATGAGTTGTCAACCTTCCTATTTCAATGGTATGGAAGGAGCTGTTGGACTCATCCGCTGGTTTGAATGTACTGAATTGGTATTTTCTCGTAGCAAGTATGTCGAGGAAGACAGAGTGACATTTGCTACTGGTACTCTAACCGATGACGCCTTGTCCTGGTGGAATGCATACGCCCAACCTATTGGGATAGAACAAGCCAACAAGATCACCTGGACCGAATTAAAAAGGCTCTTGACCAATAAGTATTGCCCTCAAACTAAAGTCAAGAAAATGGAAGACGAATTTTACAACTTGGCTATGAAAGGAAATGATCTCAAAACTTACATTAAAAGAATCCAGGAATTAGAAGTCTTATGCCCAAACATGGTACCAAACACCGAGAAGCTTATGGAAGTCTTTATCGAGGGATTACCCAAAAGTATTGAAGGAAATGTTACTGCTTCAAAACCTCAAACTCTGGAGGAAGCCATTACCAGAACCTAGAGGTTGATGGAGCAGGTAATAAAACATAATTCTGCGCAAGAAACCAATGATCATAAACGAAAGTTTGAGGATATAAGAAACACCACCGACAACAACAACTACCCCAATGATCGTAACAACAATAACCACTCCAACAATCACAATAACGACAACTATCAAAATAACCACAACAATCACAACCGTAATAATGATTACCACCAAGAGCAGAATAGAAGGCAAGAAACTATCAGAACTTATGCTGCCACCCTAACTGAGAACAAAAGGTATACTTAAAACAACAGATACCATGGAAACCTTCCTTTGTGTACAAGATGCACCCTGCATCACACAGGAGTTTGCAATGTTAAGTGTCAGACTTGCAACAAAGAGGGTCATCTGACCAGGGACTTCAAAAACTAAGGACTTCTATTTCCAAACCATCACTCCATCACTCAACTAAATCTCGGGACGAGATTTCTGTAAGGTTAGGAGACTATAACAACTCGTATTTTTCTAGTATTTTCATCAATGAAATATCTACTTACTATATTAAGTACAACCTTTTTCACGGGAATATTTTTTATTTTTATTCCATTCCATTATGTAACCTAGTTTACATTTCTAAAGTAAACGAGCTCACGCAACTACCTATGCCTATTCCATCTATGTTTACATCATGTAAACATCCTAATATGTCAAGTCTATATCTTACTATCATTTTTAACAAGTACATTATCCATTTAACATATTTTTCAAAACGTTATTTCAAATCAAGCAGTAAACGTTAACATTTACGTTAAAACCCTAATTATATGTAATGTATACATATAAAATAAATATGCAAGCCTTTAAAGCATATGTACACGTATCATAGCACAACTTTTGAATATCTTTTCACCTCCTAAATCCAAGGTTATAACTTTCTAAAGCTCAATGTACAGTCATATAATGCAAGAAAAGTCTAATTAGGATCACATTTTACCTTCTAAATCACTTTGGTTTCTTACCACCACTTTAACACAAGGTACAAGCACTTAATGCATGACTTATAAACCCTAAACCTAATCCCTAAATCATTCTAAAACCTAATCTAAAACCCTAAACCCTAAACAAAACCTTAAAAACCCTAATTTCATTTTAAAACCCTAAACCTTAAAACTAAACCCTAAAACCTAATCCTAAACCTTGAAACTTAATCCTAAACACTAAACCATAATCCTAACACTAATCCTAAACCTTAATCTATCCTAAGTCCTAACCCTAACACGAATTAAAAACCCTAAAACCCTAACCCTAACTAGATTCGAACCCGCGACCTATTTTCTTTTTTTTTACCCATTTTAAATTCAAACCACTAACCTGACACCTTTATGACTAAGCTACTATGTCTCCAAGCTGCTTACAAGCTCCTCAATCACATTCCTAGGCCACCAAGAAGCCTCATCACCTTCTTGTTCTCCCTTTTATGTCGCGGCTAAA